>JAULKK010287145.1:0-13705 GCA_032355705.1 Rubia peregrina
CATATATTTGAATAGATATATGAACATAAATATTTTCGTATGAGATATTGTTAGATTCGTCGTTACATGTAGTCTCTAAATATTAAATTTACTCATATTTACAGTGAAACATATTTTTTTGGAGATCGTGAAAAAGATTCTGTGCCCACTGGGACGGAGGTAGCAGGAAAATTACACTAGTAAGATAATAACAAGACATCTGTACCGATGGAGTTAATTTTATTTTTATTAACATAGCACTTTCTTAATTTCTTTGTTTGAAACAAAGCAAAATTTTATTTCCGAATTGCTCGTACAGAGAAGTAGGTTTATAATACTTTCGTTGTTTGAAACAAAGTGTAGATTTGTTATGTCCGAATTACTCGTACAGGAGTAGCTTTAGGATAAACACTAAAAACAGAAAGATTAGTGATGATTTGGTAAAAGGGATTTGCATACGATCTTACCAATGAAGTGAAATTACTATCCAATTAGACTAGTATATAATTTTTTTCCGATTTAAAAAAACCCATATAGAGAAATAGAGAGGTAAGAATACGACGGTATATAGTATTTGAAAAGGCATATATAGGCTCCATTATATATGCACAGATTTAATTTTTTTTATGGGTTAAAAATTGAAAGAGTCCGGCTCTTGAAAGACGATATTTCTATAAGTCATGGAAATATTAAGATTTAAACTGCAAATTAGAAGAAATGAAGACACAATTTTTGGGTTGCATAAATCATGTTATAAACTTTATAACTACTACACGTTGCATAATAAATTTTTAATATTGCAACTAAAACCTTTTACCTTTTATAATTTTAATTAAACCCCGTCTTTCCATAAGGTTATGGAAAGACGGTCTTTCCCAAGACTTTGCCTAAATTTTATGTTGTTTGGAGATAGTATAAAGTAAAGTTTTGGGGAAAACGGGTTGGATTAGAATTATAAAAAGGTAAAAAAAAGTTTAGTTGTAATATTAGAAATTTATTATGCAACATTCACTAATTATAAATTTATGGCCCGATTAATGCAACCCAAATTTTATCTTGATTTATTCTAATTTACAGTTTAAATCTTGGACTTTCCATAACTTATGAAAATACCGTATTTTAAGAGACAAATTTTAGTATAAACTTGAAGAGTATATAGCATTTATTTTTATAGCATTATCAAACTTTTAACTAATGCGTCAACTTTTAACTACTGCCTTAACTTTTAACTGCTAATATAGACAAATTTTAACAACTCCCTCCATCCCAAGTTAAATTGCATAAAGAGAAAGTGTGATTGCAAAATTGAAGAGCAAAAATAGTACGAATTTGACCCATAAAAGTCTGATGAAAAGTTAAAAAGTGAAAAGGAAAAAAGTACAACTTGAATAGTAACTTAAAATGGGTAATAATCATGTTTACAAAATTCCGACTTCTAAATATTCCCTCCAAAACTAATCTTTGCCAAATTGACACCATTGGAGTAAAAAATACACTTTTCTTGCACTGCTCAATGTTATTCAAAATCAAGTGATACAACAATAAATGGGGCATTTATTTCATACCAATAACAAACCCTACAAAAAGCAACAAAGAAGCTCTCTGGGAAAAAAATTGGCCAGAAATCCGACCTCCTTATTTTTCATGATCAAGCGAGGCTGTGATGGTTGGGAGGAATTCGATAGATGAACAGAGGCAGGAAATCACCCACTTCCTGCTTCAGAACATTCAAAATGGGCAAATAAAGCACCATCAGTGTCTTCAAGCAGTAGAAAGGTGGGGGTATTTCAATACGCACAATCAACACAATATGGGCACGTGTCAGGCAACAGATCTGCAATGGCGAAGCTGTGAACGCTTGTTCAAGAAGACACGGGAGATGCTGGCCATATAAAAAGCCCATCGACCTGGAGGCTTTAATGGCGCTGCCTCTAAGAGACAGGCGTACCTGCAGAAGCACAACAGTTGAGGTGTATGTTGGTAAAAGCACTGTACAAAGAGCAATATCAAACAGGGAGGTGAGGGGTCACACAAATGTTGTGCATCCTAGTTTAACGGTGGCATGTAAAGAATCAAGGCTGGAGGAGTGTCTAAGCAAACTGGAATGTAACTTGATGTTCAAGGACATGTGGAATGTCATCCACATAGATGAGAAGTGTATCTATCTAACAGATGCAACAAGCATGTTCATTCAAGCATCAAACAAACCAGAACCATATAGGTTTGCACAAAGTAAGCACTATATTCCTAACCTTATATTTTTATGTGATGTGTTTAGACTTATCTTTGATTTAGATGGTAATGTTATGTTTGATGGCAAGATAGAGGTATTTCCTTATATAGAGTACATAGCATCCAAGTACACAACTATTAATCGCCCTAGGGGAACATTGGTGCTAACACTCATTCAGTCCATCACAAGAGAAGTCATTAGACACAAACTCATTTTCGAACTGATATAAGCAATTAAGATAAAGTGGTCAAGTTGGGAAAGCAAACATATATTCATACAAAAGGATAATACCCCAAGCCATATTTATGCAAATGACCCAGAATTTATAACAGCTACCACCTCATATGGGCTTAACATTCAGTTAGTATGCCAACTAGCCAAATTCCCCGACCTTCACATACTAGACTTGGGTTTTTTTGCCTCCAAACAAAGTTTTCAATACCAAAACCATATTACTACCGTAGATGGATTACTACATGATGTGTATGATGCTTTTGAAAGATAAGATCCCAAAGTGATTGACAAGATTTTTCTAAGTTTGCAAAATGTTATGGTAGAAACCATGAAGTGCAAGGGTGGGAACGAGTTTAAACTGCCACACATGAGTAAAGATAGGTTGAGGAGATTGGGTAGGCTGCCACAAAATCTGATTGTCGATTCTGAGCTGGTGAGGAGCTATTTGGAGTTCATGGTTGGTATAGAAAAGACAGAGAAGGTTCAGGGCCTCTTCTTAAGTATGGAAATGGCTAACTGAAGGTAGGGGAACATATATTTTTGTAGGGTTGTGCTTATAGAACTAGTTCCAGGGTAAACATACAATATCGTGTGTGCAAGTATGTTTATAGATCAATCTTGTAAAATTGGGATTAGTTAATACCCTTTCGAATGAATTTTTAAATTATGTTTTTTTAAAAATTAGCAACGCAAGGAGGCAAAATTCTTGGTAGTCCAACATGTTAACAACAATAATGGTTGGTCAAGCACACATAGTGAACAAGAAAAAACAAAGGGACACATTGCAATGCTGTCATCCAATGCTTTTTACAAACATGGTTGTTGTCTACCTGTCTTAAAATTCTATAAATCATTATAGGTGGCAGCTAAAACATAGGATCATTTACACAAATAATTTCAGAGCTATTTTTAATCACATAATGCCCCTCCATGTTCAAACCAGTTAATAGAATAATAGGTATGGCTGCATTTTAAATTCATACATCACAGCTTCATCATCAATTCAGGTCAAGATGCCACATACACAACACATAATTAACATCACATCCATGATACTTAGTTCACATAAAATGTCCCGCCAAGTTCAAGTAGTATGCTAACTAAGCCCGCATGGCTACATTTAATTAATCACACACAATCACATGTTGACTGCTATATTTTGCTCCAGATCAAAAACATGCATCGCCTATTATGAACACATATAATCATTATTGCACATTTAAATTAAAGGATAAACACAACCTGAGATCAACGATGTTTTTTTCTCATGAAACTAACATCTCAGGTTCACATTCTTCACCTTCCTGCAAAGAACAAGTGAAAGCACTAACTGGTTAAGAAACACAAATCAGTTCAGAACCTAACATGACAACTAAAAGGTTAAACACAACCTGAGTTCAGTAAAACTATTTGGGATATGATGACCCAAGATCTGGTTTAGCAAGATCCTTCAAAGCCTTTTCATACATAACATACATTTCAAGTCGAACGGGCGACGTTGCATTGTCGTTCCTTCTCTTTGGCCTGACCTCTTCCGGGGTTCAAATTTTGGCCAATTACCAGAGTATAACCATGCACCCGTTTCAAAGAAGTTGGGTCCCATACTTGGGATACTCGTTTCCTTTGTAGTATACTGAGGGGTGAGGGTCAAACTCTGAATCAAAATCTGAATCGTTACCTGAAATTCCTTGTAACTCAGGGTAGGACTGAATTGGATTCTGGATGTGACTGGGGCTGTGATTGAACATTGAGTTGAATAGATTCCAACTCATGATCAGATAGGGACTGTGAGTAAATGGGACTAAAGTGTGTGGTAATGGACCAGTCGTTCGAATCAGTCCAGGCCAAAGGATCATGTCCTTGAATATGATCCGGTGTAGACTATGAGTGTGATGCAATTTGACTGAGAGGGAGACTGGGATGAGAAACTAACTCATTGTAAGCATCATTTAAGGTTGGCCCTGTCCCTTTGTGCCATGAGTGGAAACATCGACAGAGAGAGTAGGCTAGGGTTTATACAAATAAGAAACAAACTAAGTCCACATAATGGTAGCAAACAAACAGGTGAAAAAAGAACAACAAGGACAACAAAGGAAGAAAAAAATTCAAACCCCGAAACACAATCAGCTCAATCAAAACATATGCAAGCTCAGAACAACATACCAAAGGCATCAAAGGGTATAAGAAAATAGTTTACAGTCTCAGGTAAGAACATGCATAGTAACATAGACAAAGACAAACAACTACAGAATAAATAAATTATCAATACCAACTGAAAATGGCTAGAGCAGTATGAGCACAACAATAAAAACACCTTAGATAGTATTTAATTTGACAAAAAACAGATATGTATTTGAATCAAACATGCAAAGAACAATTGGAGATTACAACATGAGATACTAATTCGAGTTACAGAATATAACAAGGAAACCCTTCAAAGCTTCAGATTACATAATATAAACCTATAAACCCTTAACAACTTCGAATTACAAAAAACAAGATCAGACATATAATCAAAACCTCAAAACATGGAAATAATGTTCAGCTATGGCAGGGGAATGAACATGCACAACAAAAATCAAAGAGAAAATAACTTCAAGAGTATAATTAAGCACAAAATAGCAATGTCAGTGACAAACTCGAAGTGAAACACATGAAATAAGGACGAATCGAAGTAACACACAATCGCCAGCTATCCGGTCAGACACAACCACAAAAAAACAAGTTTGAATATTCACAAAGAAAACCCAGAAATGAAGAACACTTCTTCGTTTAGAAAAATACCCCAATTTATAGAACGAAAACCCTAATAACAAACCACAACCAAAGTGTTAAATGCAATAATCATAACATTTCAAGGACGACATACAAACAACAAGAACAAATCAAACACATTGGACGAAACCCCCCCAAATCGAAGCACAAAACCCTAATCATTACCTACTTTCGAGTAAAAACCGTGAGAATCAAAACATTACAAGAACGAAAATCATCCTACAACCCAACACAAGACCAAATCTAACACAACAGGATACAAAACACGCTAGGGTTTTCAGAGAGTGATAGAGAGAGAAGAGAGGATTCCAAAGCGTTAAAGAGAGAGAAAAGATGAAGAGGAAATGGAGCGTTAAAGATGATTCTAGAGAGGTACGCGGAGCGTTGAAGAGCACTAATAGAGCGTCAGAATGGTAAACAAGCAACCCATGTTATCTGCATCAGGCAACTGGGATTTTCAAATTCAATCCCAGGCTTTAGAATGAAAAGAGGCCACGTTTAAAGGGAAGATTCCCATCTTAATCAATCAGCCATTAAGGCTGTAAATAGGTAATGACCCAGGGGTATTTTGAGAATTTCATTTCAGGTTAAATGGGCTGAATTAGGAAAGTTATAATGTTGTGCAATTTAGCTTGGGACACCCAAATATAGAAAGTGTACAGTTTAACCCGGCACAGAGGGGGTACTTAATTCCCCTCCATTTTTAACTACAAAGAAGGCATCATTTGAACTTTTAAGTTTTAACTAATATACTTTTATCTACTACTAGTGGAGTAACATCGAGCGTTGCACAATATTATTAACTAAAATATTATAATTGATTTTTAAACAATTTGAGCCTTACATTTAAATTAAAACAAATAATTTTATTTAAAATTTTAAAGTTTAGTTATCTAACAAAAAACTATACGAGATAGTTGGAAATAGTTATTTAATACTACAAAATTTGATTATTTTATAATATTTCATTCAAATTATATAAAAAGTAATTATTTATATGTTGAGATTCATTTTAAAAGGCTATCATAATTATACATATCTCATTGTAATAAAAAAAGTTTATATCAAATGACCTTGTTAGTCTCACTAATTATAATATGTTCTCATTTAACAGTTAGTCGATCTAACACAAGTCTTTTTCATGGATAAATTAATACATAAATAATATGCACACATATTTCTATCAAAAGTACTATATCAATGTATAAAAAATATCTCAACATTTATTATTTCAGATTTTGTGTTTCTTTAAATTTTCTTCTGTGATATAGGACAATCGAATATTTATGGTTTTAATTATATCTAAAGAAGTTATATATTTTAACAAATTATAATTGATTATATATAGTAAAGAATTAAAATTAGTAATATATTACAATATTAGAATAAGTTATGATTGATTATATATGGTATTCAAAATGACTTCAATATCCAAGGTTGACAGCACTGTCCAAAAAACAAAGAATTTCTATTATGTGGCGCTTGGGATGCCCTTATAACATATTACAATATTAGTATGTTATTTTTAAACAACTTTGGTTTAAGTTAGTCACAATGACTTCCATGTCCCCAGTTGACAGTACCATCTAGAAAGCAAACAATTTCTATTATATGGTGCTTGGGATGACCTCATCAGTCTCACTAATTATAAAAATATCCTCATTTAACAGTTAGTCGGTCTAAAACAGGACTTTGACATGGATAAATTAATTAATAAATAATATGTATACATATTTCTATCAAAAGTACTCTATCAATGTATAAAAAATATCTGAACATTTTGTTATCTCAGATTTTGCATTTCTATAAATTTTCTTCAATAATGTGTGTGTGTATATATACTATATGACAATGAGATATTTATGCTTTTAATTTTATCTTAAGAAATCATATATTTTAACAAGTTATGATTGATTATATAAAGAATTAAAATTAGTAACATATTACAATATGATAAAGTCTTGGGAAACCCCGTCTTTCCATGAGCATATGAAAAGACGAGGTTGAATTGGAATTATAGAAAGGTAAAATGTTTTAGTTGTATTATTAAAATTTTATTATGCAACATGTAGGAGTAATAAGTTTATGACCCGATTAATACAACTTTATTTTAATTTCTTCAAGTTTGCAATTTAAACCTTGGTCTTTCCATAATTTATGGAAATATCGTCTTTCAAGAGACGAACTCTTACAGTATTAGTATAAATTATGATTGATTATATATAGTAAAGAATTAAATCAGTAACATATCATAATATTAGTATGTTATTTTTAGACAACTTTGGTTCAAATTAGTCAAAATGACTTCAATATCTCGGGTTGACAGCACCATTTAGAAAACAAACATTTTCTATTATATAGTGTTTGGGAATAGGACTTTTACGTGACTTTCCTTCTAATATATAATTTAATTAGTGTTTACAGATAATAACCATTTCTTACTTATAATTTTTATATAAATACTCATTTAAATTTTAAGATTAAAGTTAGTGTAATTGATTGAATTTTAGGTATTTGCAGAAGTATACATGGAGTGGGTAGAGTGGTTTAAAACGGGTAGAAAGATTCATTTAAATTATAAAATTTGGTAAAATTTAATAATACACACACCATGAATAATGAGCGAGAATAGACACAACATTTTTACATAAATATAGTATGAAGTAGTAATTATAATTCATAGCCGTCTCGCCGTCTCGCGCCAATGTCTAGGAGCAAAAGGCGATGACGCTCGCCCGCAGCGCTCACACTTGCCTGACACCACATGCCTTGGTGGAGGAGGTAAATTCACTGTAACCCAGCGCCAGGATCGTTGGTCGGCCATACTCGGTGCGCACAAGGAACCTCTGTCACAGCCCATAGACCCACACACATGGGGGTCCGGTGTCGGTAAACTCAGGAAATCCTCATATTGTCGCTGCCGAGTTTCGAACCACTGACCATTGGAGCAGATGAACCAACTCCCAACCGATGGGGTACACCGTGGGATGGTCAAATTTATATGTCTAGATGTTAAGAACATATGGAATTTTGGAGACCAATTCATCTATTTCTGGAAGAGTGGAACAACTGAAATTTTGCATTATAAATTTATAATGTATTCAAGCACAAAACATAAGACTGAGATATGCCAAACAAGACTGACCCAATTAACAAGAAGTTTTAAACCCTTTCACAAAGCCTTGACTAACAGTTTTGTTTCGATGCTTATTTGAATGGTAGTATTTTGAATTGCTCCTCAGTCCCATAATCATTCAAAATACTTCCTCTGATCCGGCTCCATAGGTATACTCCGTATGTGTTTGAATTTAGGTTTAAAAAAAAAGAGTGAATGAAATTGAATGTAGAAAATAAAAAATAAAATGAGTCGATGAAATTGAAAGAATCTTGTCAAACATAAAAAAGGGTGTCATTTAAAAAAAATCTAATTAAAGTAAGTGTGTCATACTCTAGGGAGTATAAAAGAACTTTATCTCTTTTAGCAGGTGTCTGTTTTAAAATTAAGCATAGAAATATTATAGGAATAAACTTTCAAACGCTTTCACACTTATATATAACAAAGAACTGAGACAGATTTAAATATAATTTCCATAATTGTAAAGCTATATTTTCATACTCTAGTGGGATCGTTGGTCTCACTATAATAATAACTCCATTGACGGGTGATTTGGGGTGTAATTACGTAACTCCCTCCATCTCAGCTTACATTACACATCAATCATTATCACATTGTTTAAAAAATATATTTGATCGCTAATATGATTAACTACGTATAATACTGACAAAAAAATTAATATATCAAAATTGCTTGTTACAAAAAATTCAATAATATCACATAAGATAATATTGTTGCTCATATATCAATTCAATTACGTGGTCAAACTTTAATATAGAATAGTGTCCAAAAAATAAGTGAGTAATTTAAGGTGGGAAGGAGGAAGTAGTCTATTTTTCCCGAACAACCATCTTGTAAAATGCAAAATTTTCATTCGTTAAGAGCCAATCATAATATTTAATATTTATTAATTTAATTATGACATAGTCCCTCTGTTTTGTTATTTATGACACACCTACCTAATTGAGATATTTTCTTTTAAATGACACACTTTCCATTTTTGACAAGATTCCTTCAATTTCATCCACTCATTTTACTTTTTACTCTATACCTTCAATTTCATCCACTCATTTTCTTCACCTAAATCCAAGCACGTAAATATATGGTGCCATAATTAACAAAATAGGGGAGTAGTATTTTAAGTGAAACACACAATAATTTATTATTATTAGATTAAATTACAAGAAACTTTGTTATAAAAAGTATGGGGGAAAATGTTGGAGTAATCCCAAGTTCTTTTGTAAGTGTTGATATGTTACCCAGTTTGTAACATGTAGATGTACACAAGACCAACATTGAAATTTTTATTTATTTTTTGTGTTGATTTGATTTGTAAAGATGTAATTACCCTTTAGTATGTTTCTGAATTGAAAAAAAAATGTTTATAAAAATCTCAATTTTATGGTAAGTTCTAATATAAAAGTCAATTTTTTATTGCAGATATAGCCCTGATTCGCTCTGAAGTTGACAATCAGAGTCTTTGCTAAAATGGATAGATTGAAACACCCCATTGATTTTTTGAAAAAACTAATGCACATATGTTGTAACTATGTTGGAGAGAGAGAGATATTCACGTTTTAGAGAGATTGTACCAGAACAATTTAGGGTTATTTCACTGCTCTAACGCTTTCATATGCACCGTAACGCCTCCATCGCCCTTCAAAGTGATTCCCGCCGTAGTTGTTGCTTCACAGTTCTAAGCCATGTCTTTTGAAAAATCCTTCCCCGTTTCATGTATGAGGCGAGATTCGAGAATTTAAAAGCGATTGGTGGCTCTTGTGCGAAAGGCGGGGCTTGGGGAGATGAAACTTCAGCAAGGCAATGGCGGTGGGGAGCGACACTGCTCTGAAACCATTGGCGCGTCTCTGAGTGGACCGACGTAGCAATGGTGAGGAGGGGAAAAATGAGGGAGCGTAAATGCCAGCAAGACAATGGTGTTGGGGAGCGACTAGGCTCTTAAACCGATGCCCGGTTCCAAACAATGGTGAGGAAACGAGAAGACGAGGTTAGGGTTTCCTAAGTAGTAAGTAAGTCGTGGGGTTTTACGAGCAAGGCATTGGCGCTAAGGAGTGACATGGTTCTAAAATTGCTGGCTGCGACTCCAACCTTGAAGTCAAGCTTAAACATAATTAAGAAGCATGAACTGTTATGAGCATAAGGGTTAAACTAGTTTTTTCAGCAGGTGTTTTAGTTATTCTAATTAATTAACCACTGAATGGACATCACGGGGAGACTGAGGTTTCAACTGGGATTTTGCAAGCTCAGGACGCCAGTTGAAACGGCTTTTGGTGGTTACATAGGCTCAACAACTAGTAGTATGAGTAGGATGATTTGCAAAAGAAGGCTGTGAACACCTTCTTTCTCTCCTAAATCTTGTACTTACTCCGTTCAGTAAAACCTTCTTTTTCAGCATTAAATTTGACAATTTTATCCGTAAAACCTTCTTTTTCAGAAGAATTAATTTCTGCATAAGAGCTGCTTCACAAGCTCCTCCAGCACATAATCATAAAATGTATAGGAATATATAAACATTTTCATAATCAAGCACATCTGACAGACTACCCAAGATAGAAACAACTCCTAAAACCAGCATAAACAGAGAAACGGAGTTTAAGTTTCTTGAAGAAAAAATTGGTAGAAAGCAAGGAGGAAAAGGAAAGCTTAGAGCCATCAAGTTCAGGGAAACATAGCCGTTAAGAATCGTAGCTCAGTCCGACAAGGAGCTGTCGCACCTCAATCCGAAAAGGGCTACATCTGCCTTGCTTTTTTGAATCTCACATTTGGATATGTTTGGAAATCATGACACTATCCTAAATGGTATTCTCTCAATTCTATTTTTGTAACTATCTAAATAAGGAGAACATAAATCATATCCAGCAGGAGGCTCCTTTCTGTAACTCTTACAGCCATCAACTACAATACTCTAGAAAAATCCACTACAAAAGAGCAAGGTTCACATATCAGCAGACAAAAGAATAAAGTTCACGTAACATCAGGCAAAAGAGTAAGATTGAAGTCTCACATATAGCAGCGCTGAAGAACATGTTAAGGATGAGAGTATCCTACATTCATCTCCACATTCTCATTTTATGTTCATGTTCATCTAAGATGGACATTGATAGCAAAGTATAACTGATAGTAATAGAGAAATTGTGAAGCCCGATCTTAATGAATTTTGTACGTATGTAATAACTAGACTTAACCAAAAATTATATTCTCTTATCTACTTTCTTTGACTATTTCAGATTATAACTCAAAACCCTACAAGAAAACTTTTACCTAAAATGAAATAAATAAACAAATAGATATAATAAGGAAATAAATAATAATAATAATAAAATAGTGTAAATTATTCGCTTTATTTTAGTATTAATTAAACGAATAATAATAACATAAAATAATAGGCAAGGAACAAAATAAACAGATAATGAGCAATAAAATGCGTTATAATAGGAAGAAAGAAAGAAATACAACCAGCACATTTCAAAGAAATAATAGTAATAATAAATCATTAAAAAATAATGAATTGAGTAGTTAATTAAAAAACTACTCTGTATTGTTAGGATTTTGTAATAAAGTCACGTAATATTTGAATTACAATTGAAATTAAAATATTGACAAAATTTGAATTATTAATTAAATATGTATATTATTGTTGAAATTCGATAATAAAACTTTCTAACTGATAGAATGATATGCTGTAATGAAATTTATATTACTGACAATAATAAATAGAGTACAATAAGGAAAGCTAGTGCAACTAGAACTCTAGTCTAGTCATCAAGATAATGTCAAATCTAATCAGAAACCTGATTTATTCTAACAACCCCTCAAGCGAAACGTCGGATGTTCAACGACACAAAGCTTGGACCTAAAAAACTTGAACATCGAACGAGAAAGGCCCTTGGTGAAAATATCTGCAATCTGAAGTGAAGTGTAGACATGAGCTACGCGAAACTTGCTACAAGCAACTAACTCCCAAACAAAGTGGTAGTCAATGTCGATGTGCTTTGCCCGCTTGTGAGAAACCAAATTCTGGGCCATAAAATTGGCAGTACTATTATCACATAACAGTAAAGGTGAACCAGACAACGGAAGACGTAGATCGTGAAGCAAATGAGTCAGCCAAATAACCTCCGAAGCCTTGTTGGCTAGTGCTCGATACTCTAACTCTGTGCTGGAACGTGAAACTGTAGGCTGCTTCTTGGCACTCCACGACACAAGGTTTTCACCAAGGAAGACAGCATACCCTTATGTGGAACGACGAGAGTCTAGACACGGTGCCCAGTCAGCATCATAATACCCTAAGACCTCTGGGGTACTAGCCGATCGAACAGAGAGTCAAAGATGTAATGTTCCCCCAAACATACCGAAGAATCCTAGTGACTGCAGCATTACAATCGTCACGAGAATCCTGTAGAAACTGACTGACTGTATTGATCGAAAATGACAGATCAGGGTGAGTGATAGCCAAATACTGCAGAGCTCCCACCAAAAAATTGTATAAGGTCAGATTCTGGAATTGAGGACTGGTCGAACTATGGAGCTGCGAACCAGAGACAAATGGAGTAGAGACTGGCACAACATCCGTCATCACAGCATGTGCAAGTATATCCCGAGCATACTTTTCTTGTCCAAGAAGTAGGCCTGAGGGAGTAGGCGATATTTTGAGACCATGAAAGTAATGAAGAGCACCCAAATCCTTGATAGAAAACCCTCGGTGGGTCCGATCAATGAACTGGCGAAGAAGCATCGAATCATTACCGATGTAGATATTGTCATCGACATAAACAAGGAGATAAAGCAATGATGATCCCCTAGAAAGAACAAACAAGGATGTGTCAACCGAGCTGCACTGAAACCCAAGCTGAGTCAGATAAGCGCTGAACCGCTGAAACCAGGCACGAGGTGCCTGTTTAATACCATAAATTGCATTTCGCAAGCAACAAACATACTCAGGATGAACTGGATCCTTATAGCCAACAGGGTGCACCATATATACTGGGTATCAAGAACATCATTAAGGAAAGCATTCTTGACGTCCATCTGATGAAGTGGCCAAGAACGCATCGTCGAAATGGCTAGAACTGTCCGAACGGTGGAGGCTTTAACCACAGGGTTGAAAGTATGGTCAAAGTCAAAACCCATAATCTGCAAGAAAACCTGAGCGACAAAACGTGCCTTATGAAAATTGTACCATTTGGGCAAAACTTCAGCCGATAAACCCATTTGGAGCCAGCGACGTTGACATCTGATGGGCGCGGAACAAGATCCCAAGTGTGTTTCTCTCGTAGTGCTGAAAATTCAGCATCCAGAGGAGAGACCCAGGCAGGGTCTTTGAGAACTGCACGATAGTCAGTGGCCTCTGA
>JAULKK010287165.1:0-13703 GCA_032355705.1 Rubia peregrina
CCACTGGATGGTGAAGAAAGAAAATCGTCGGGGGGGGGGAAAGAAACATGTCGCCTCTGAGGGAAGAAAGAAACGGGGTGCCACTGGTTAGGGAAGAAAGAAACTTCGTCGGGGTGAAAAACTGCCGCCGCCGGGGGAAGACAGAAATGGGGCGCTGTTGGCTGGGGAAAAAGAAAATTTCATCTTTTTCATCTTTACTTATTTTTTAAAGTTAATGGAAAATTTGTCTTTTCACTATAATTCATCGAAATAAATATTGACTAAAAATTCAACCTAGTCTAGGTTAGATTGGCACTTTCTGAAATTGCAGGGTTATATTTGCACTTTCAGCTAAAAGATAGGGTTATTTTAGCAATTTATTCAAAAAACTATATTTTATGAGTATTTAAATTAGTTTTGTTTGGTTCTTCTCGTGTCTTTTTTTCCAAATTCATTTTTTAAAAAAAAATTGGCCTTTGTTTTCTCAGAGATTATAGAATAAGACTATATTAATAATATGTGTTGCAGTAATTTTTTTTGGGCTGGTCCCAACTGTTTGTGTGCTTTTGATGTGATAGAATTTCTCAATCCATCAGTAATTCTTCCTTTTTATGTCTTCAAATTAAGAATGCGATTCTTCCTTTTTATGTCTTCAAATTTATTCTTAAATTATGAAACATTTATTACACCAATTGAGTGTATAAATATTCTGCATTTAAAACATCAGATTAAAATTTCAAAAACATAAAGAAAATATAGTTAGATATTATTATGTTTTCACACATGCTCATACACTTGATTTTCTTAAACTCTAAATTTTAAAACAGTAAAATATCAAACAAAAATTTACAATATCCAAAAATACATTAAGAAGTCAACATGCTCTGCAAAAGTATTTTCAATAAATATTCATGAAATCTAAATGCCAAAAAGTATATCAAATTTCAATAATATCAAGGGCAATTACTTTAGTATTCCTATTCAGAATAGACTAACTAAAAGCAATTAACCATGCCAGTTGTATCAAGTGGAAATATTACAGCGAAAGATAGTTGAGCGTTTTATTAGCTGCTGAGTAGGTATTGTGATGTGATTGAATTTTCTCATGAATAAAATCTTATTACCTTGTAATTTGATTTTTCCCCCCTCCTATTTTAAAACACGTAGCAAATAAAAATCCTTTTGAATCACTTATTTCTATTCGAAATTACTTAGTCAAACTTCAATTTATATAAATATTATTAAATACTCAACCATATGCTTCGTTGACCTTTTCTTAGGATCATAATCTTATTATGTTTTTAATACTTTAATTGCATTTCTTTTTTATAGTGTATATCACTCATATTGTTTTATTAGAAACATTTTATCAGTTTCCGAGATATTCTTTGGGAGGGTGATCTCTCTCTAGGTGTTAACGCTAGAAGAATGGATAGAATAATGACGAAGACGGTTCAAAGGCCTTGTTTCTACACACAAAAAAATTGCTATGTTTATGACATCAACAAATTGGTAAACTTTTACTATATTATGTTAGAGTATCTTCTTATTCGTCCAGAGAATTCATTTTTTTATCCTATAAATCTCTCAGTTATTATGAAATTTATTCACGATTTTCTTTATTTTATTTTTATTAAATTAGAGAATTACATCAACATTTCGCGAACGTGCTGGAAAAACATTGTCATCTAGCTATATTATCTTTGCAAGGTCCTTCCGGTAAGGAATGGCCAGTTAGGTTGTGCGAGAGAGGTGAATACTTTGAATTGGGTTGGGAGGCCTTTTTTTTGAAAATAATGAATTAGCAAAATATGATTTTATCCTCTTTACACTTCTCAAAGGCTCAACTATAGAAGTTGAAATTTTCAGAAACGGGGTGGGAATTACTAGTAAACAACCTTCTTCATCATTGAATCTCGACCGCCCACCTTCCTTTGGTAATTTCACTAATATGAAATTTATTCGTTTAATTTTTATTCATATTTAATAATATTAATTCTCTAGTATTGTATATTATTTGTGAGTTATGAGCCACATGTAACAAACTCTGTCTCTCCAGAAAATAAGAGCAAGGGGAAAGAGGAGAGAAACAAAAACCCCACGGGTAATAAATATCACGTGTTTATGGTGTATTATGATTGTCCACGGGTAATAAATATCACGTGTTTATTTTCTGCTGTTGTTAATGTATCTGCTGGGTTTGAATGCGACGTCGCTAGTCCTTCAATCCTCCTTCATTTGGAGCGATCGTCGTGCGACATCGCTCATTCATTTTTTTGTGTTTTCTTGTATGAGATGTCACACCCTTCTCGGTTTTACCAATGGGTGAGAGATGTCACTTCAACATGTCGGTCATGCCATTATTTTGGACCGACATGTTAGCAATGTTGCTCATACATGCCGACCAAGTCATATTTTGGACCGACATGTACGTGCAATACCTAGCCAACTTAAAAGATTAATTGAACCTATTTCTATCCAACCTATTTCTATCTATCATTATATTTATAATCTGTGACAATATGAATTTCAGGAATCATGACTAACAATGATGGTTCGAGTAGCCGATCCCCAATTGAGGTGTGATTACTATATTCTAATTTAATTTTTAAGAATTTCATTGACCAATGTAGATCCGTAGCAATTCGGATGAGGACAGTTTGCGGACTTCATTCGGCGATATCATTCCACACTTCATCCGCACTTTGACCTAGACAAAATTCAGTTCAATTTCTATTTTGGCAAGTCCTCCCTGTTACACATGTATTTTATTTCAATTAACTTTTTCTCTAGATTACTTTTATACATACTAACTGTGGTTTTTCTGTTTATAATTTAGTGCATCCCAAGCCAGATCGTGGAACTCCTACCAAATGTCAAGATGCATGTTGTCTTGAGGGGCAACGGAAGGGAGTATCACATGCGTTACTCGGAGAACATGAGGTTCAAGACCCTAACCCTAAAGGGTTTTAATGAGTTTCTTGATGCAGAGGAACTGAGGGTTAGGGACATGGTCTACTTCGAGCTGTTAGATGGTTCTGGACCGATAGTGTTCAATGTTATCATTCTAGTTGGGAATACTTCTCAAAGTCTAAATATAATGATAATTGAGTTAGAGGTGTTTATTCTAGATGGGCTAGGAGAGTTAGGCCCTATAGATTTAGACCTAGGGTTATGGTAGGGTTTTAGCATAAATATCTCATATTTGTGTTATAGCCACCATGTATGAGTGATAGAAAGTTTGTGGTTGATTAGAGAGAATAGAATTGAGTGTTGAGAGGCATTGTGTGTTGAGAGATAGAACATACATTGTAAACTCTTTTTTATTTTCTAGTGGTTTGGAATCATCTGATTCCCGTACTTTTTCCCGGTTTGGATTTTCCACGTAAAAATTCGTGTATTGTTCTTTTGATTATTGATCATGTTTTTCTCGGAGTAAAAAGGGATTTTAATCTTGACAAGTTGAAGATCGAGATTTAAATCCCCAACAACCGGTATCAGAGCTACATTGAAGAAGATTTAGTGAAAGATGAGATTTTTGAATTTTTTGATGCTGCTTCGGTAGATCGGAATTATCTCAACATCTGGCCGTTGAAATTGGCTGAAAATTTTACAAGCCTTCCTAGCTCGTGTATCTACAATATGAACGATGGAGATCAAGTCTAAGTTGTGGTTATTTGAAAATTTTGAAAATAATATCAGAAATAAGATTTCAGATGCCTCTTTTCGATGGAAAGATGGATTTTACTATGTGGCAGAGTACGATGCATGATGTACTTTTGAGGGATAATCTTGATCAAACTCTCAAGGATGAAAAACCTGAAGGAGTGATTGATCTTGCTTGGGCTAATATGAAGAAGAAAGTTGTTAGTACGATCTGATTGACAATTGCTTCAGAAATCAAATATGGTGTAATTCGGGAGAAGATACCAAAGGGTATTTGGGACAAATTGGAGGGTGTTTATGCTTCAAAATCATTGAACTACACACTGACGATGGAGGAAGGAGGTAATATTCATGATCATATTAATAATTTTAGTCAAATAGTATGTCGACTTCAAAACACTGGGGAGGAAATCGATAGTGAAGAACAAGCTTTATTGTTACTAGCTTCTCTGTCAATGTCTTATAAAAATGTTGTGTAATCTATTTTGGTTGGGAGGACCACCCTTAAGTTTGATGAAATGGTTGCTCAATTAAGGGATAATGAGAAGATGATGGGAAAGAACAACATGTCCAATGGGAATGAAGTGCTAGCTACTACAGGTGCAAGGGTGCCAAATCAACAGAGGAATCATTTTATGGGGGGTGGGGAGTGACTTTGGTAGAAGATCCCAACCGAAAGACTTCAGTAATGTTAAATGTTTCTACTATGGTGAAAAGGGTCACATCCAATCTAGATGTCCTATCATGGTGGAGGATTTGAAAAGTTTAAGAAAGATGAAAGACAAAGAGAAGGTTGAAGAGAATGATGACTCCGTGAATTTTTTGATTCAAAATGATCATGATGACTTGTATATGATGAAAAGCAATGAGTCGAAAGACTCAAGTTGGGTGTTGGATTGTGCATCCTGTATTGTCGCGATATATATTCTTTTGAAACTTTGCAGGTTGGTGGAGATTTTGGTCACATGATTGTTGGAAATGGTGAGAAGTGAAGATTGAGGGTGTTGGCATTACACGCTTCAAGAATCATAATGTCGTTGTTAAGAGATTATTTTATGTGAACTATGTACCAGGTTGTGGCGATAACATGATTTCACTGGAAAAGTTATATTCGCGAGGGTGTAGGTTCACCGGGGACGATGATTTCTGCAAGGTGTTTAAGGGAGGTAAGATGATCATCAAAAGGAGTGAGAAGTGATCATAACTTTTTTTATTGGAGGTTTGAGCAATAGGTCGTGCAATAAACTTGGCATTCACAAGGATGAGTTGAAGGCAAAGAATAAAATGCATTTCACATGTGTTGAAGATATTGTATTTGGGACTTTAAGTCAAAGGAGGAATTGTTGGAAATACTCCTCAAAGTCCAAATATAATGATAATTGAGTAAGATGTCTTTATTCTAGATGCGCTAGGAGAATTAGGCCCAATAGAATTAGACTTAGGGTTATGGTATGGTTTTAGTATAAATATCTCATATTTGTGCTAAGCTACCATGTGTGAGTGATAGAAAGTTTGTGGTTGATTAGAGAGAATAGAATTGAGGGTTGAGAGACATTGTGTGTTGAGAGATAGAACATACATTGTAAACTCTCTCTATTTTCTAATGATTTGGAATCATTTGATTCCCGTTGTTTTTTCCAGTTAGGGTTTTCCACGTAAAAATTCGTGTGTTGTTCTTTTGATTATTGATCGTATTTTTCTGGGAGTAAATGAGGGATTTTAATCTTGACAAGGTGAAGATCGAGGTTAAAATCCCCAACAATCCCCCCCCCTCCCCCCCGGATTTTAGTTGTACTGCTTAGAATTTGGAACATTTATTTTAAACAAATTTATTCGAATTTGGAACAATATTTATTTTTTATGTATTTTAATCTTTAATCTATAATATATTTGTTGAATGTTATTTTAATGTTATTGGATCCTTAATATCTAACCTAACATATGACCAAAGTTTTAATATTTCGATCATTCACAAAACTAGAAAAGACTTGTGTGTAATGAATAATTTGTTTCATTTATTCTGAAACTAGTAGCGACCAATTTTTTTATAATAAATTCAAACTGTTCATCGACTATTTCTATAGGTGGGGGACATCAAATACACTACAAAAAAATTGTTGTTGCGGAAATGTACTATTTACTGGTGTGAAGTGACAATTATTCATTTTGGTCCTTGGCGGGTTCATTTGTTATGTTGGTGGGCTAAAATTGTTAGGCCATATAAACGTGTGAAGTCGGTCATGGATCGATTCCTTTTCGCCTAAACTGATACAGATGCGACGTCGCTCCATGCGAGGCGAGCATCACAAGGGTCCAAAACGATGTCATTCTGAAACAACTATAAATATGGGGTCCCTCACAGTCAGTTCAAGCTTTTGTTCACAAGTTTCTCGCGAATTCCAACAGTCTCCCACCCTCTCTTCTCTTCTCTCTTGTCAAAGTTATGGTTTCTCTACTCTTCTAACGCCTAATTTTTTTTTGCAATTGTTACTTAACATTGTTCGATCTATGGTCTGTGAATGTGTTGTGTTTTTTTGGTTTTCTAGATTTTACTCAGATTTTTTAGAGTGTGAAATTTCCTTGAATGTAAACCTAGGTATTATGTTTTGGTATGTTTTTGGACATTTTTATATAATTTTCTGTTATTAAAGCATCATTTTTCCGGGTTTCTATTTTTACCCGTAGCTGCCTCTGATGCATGCAATTTCAGTACCCTGTCGATTACATATCGGTCAATGTGAATCGTGTGCAACTTCACACATTCTTATTTTCATCAATATGTTATGTTGTATGAGACATCGCACTTATGTCGACCCGACCATCGGTAAAATTGATTTGCTACAGATGTCGCATACATGCATTTAAGTTTACTTTAAAATTGTGCATGCGATCTCGTTTCTACGCCGGTCATGTGTTTGGTTGTGTCGACTACATAGAGACGTTGTTGGTACATGTCGAACAAGCCACTGTTTTGAATTGACATGTACTTGCGACGCATGGCCGACATCCCACATTGCATTTTTCGATGCTAGTTTGCAGTTAACATTTTCATTTTTGATTCAGAACTAATGGCTGGCGAAGGATCGTCAAGTCGCACCTTCTTCCAAGTATTTTACCCTTTTACATATATGTTTATTAATGCATCTTCACTTTTATAATAATATTTTTTGTTTTCATACAATTCTCCGCACAACGGACCAACCCAAAGGCTCTTATGTTCGACCTTGAACAACATTCAATGGCTGCTGATAGCCCACATTTCCACTGCACTTTAAAGCAGTAAAACTTTGGGGAAAACCCAACTTTGGTAAGACATTTTAAATTAATATTAATTTTTGTTAATTGCACACACTTATTTCTAATTAATATTTTTTGTGACTTAGTACATCCCGATGTACTAAGTTAATATAATATATTTTTTATGTAGTAATTGTAAGGATATTTTCATGACTAATATTTTTCTAATAATTTAACTACCTTATTTGAACAATATATAATTGACTGTATGTGCGATTTGATATGTGCAAGAGTTTAAAACCCATTTTCAACCGTACCATTCAACACTATTTTCTATAATTGTTTTAAAAACCATTGAGCAAATAATTTTGTAGACCGAAGTCAATCACTTTCAAACAACTATAACCTATAAAAGGTAAGTGAGGTAAAAGAAAAGAAAAACATCAATCAAGCAGAAAAGGCATGGGAACTTACTGTGTGAAGGAATCAATTTGGTATGAGTGGAGTGGAGTGGAATGTCGATGATGGGGCATTGGGAGGAGAGAGACGTCAAAACGAGGAAAAGCGTATGACCATGGCTTTCTTTTTTCCTTCTTTTCTACCACCGTCGAATTCTTTACTTGTTGGTTGTTGTGATTTTCCCTCTTATTCCACCATTTTCAATCGTCACATAACAAAAACTCACCTTTTAAATATTTAATTAATACTTCATATTTTTTAAAGTTAATTTTTTCAACTTTGACCTCTGAGAGATCTATCATTTACATAACTCCGACGTCGGTCATCTATCGCATTACATGTCGGTGAAAATGACTTATAATGCAATTTAGGCATGCCTTTTTAACCAACATATGCGACGTCGCACACTATTCGGTAAGATTATTTGCTATGTTTTTTTTATATATTTTACTTCTGTTAATATAATAACCAAGGTAAAAAAATATATTATTTACCTCATTTAAAAAAAAATTATATGAGTATCAAAGATGGGGATGACGATGGTTGTGGGGTGTTGAGATAAATATCGATTTTTGTTGATATGAAAATGAGGACGATATGGCCGAATTAGATTTTATGGTTTCGACGGAACTTAATAAACCAATGTTGCAATGCTTTTATGAATTGAGAATTGCTAATAAGCAGGGTTAAAAAGTGTCGCGCATCTCTCGTCAATGCACCGTGCAACTATGGACGCTGATTTTGAACTGCCATCTTTAAAGTAAAAATTTATTGCAAATGACAATGCCCTGCAAAAATTAAGGTTGCTTTAATGTTCTGTTAATTTTCTTGTTTAAGGTATATTTAAGGTAGGCAATAAGCATTGGCCTAGAGATTAAGGAATCCTATTACTAATGTTTACTTGTCTAAGACAATACGGGCCAAAATACAATCAAGTTGGAAAATTAGTGCAATTTTGAGAGTTTACAAAACCAGCCATTTTCTCCCATTTGTCATGTTGGAACCGAAGCAAAGGAAACTTGGGGAAATCAAAGCACAAATTGAAGGAATGATTAAAAAGACCTTCACAAAAGCCAGTTGGCCACGAGTAACCATACTTAGCTATGACTTTAAGCATACTTATAAGTTATAATATCATCCCTATTTTATGGTCATTTTTTATCATCACTATTATGATATCTTTTCTTTTTTATGGTCATTTGATCTACACATCTAGCGCATTATTTAAATTAAAATATTGTATCCTCACATTAGGTTTTTTTTATAATGTTTTTTTGTAATGTATATTGACACAGTTTTGGAAAAACCCGTCTTTCCATAGGCATGTGGAAAGAAAGTGTTGAATTAGAATTATAAAAAGGTAAAAAATATTAAAATTTTATTATGCAACGTGAAATAGTTGTAAGTTTATGACACGATTAATGCAATCGGAATTTTTTTTATCTTGATTTCTTTTAATGTGCAGTTTAAACCTTAATTTTTTCCATAACTTATGGAAAAACCGTCTTTCAAATGATGGACACTTGGATCTTAAGGTTTATAAAAAGAATATTTTTAACAGATTGGGCTCCTCTCTGATGATACAGATGCATTACTTTTATTAAATGGATAGTGAATGGTAATTAAGAGGCCAAAACTTATAGCTATCAAAATTATGGTTACCTGTTTTAAAAGTCTCTTGCCGATTGGTACCACAAGATAATGAAGAGGGGAGGTTATATTATTTTCACTTAATGAGTTACATTAAAGTCTGAAATTAATTAAAATTAATTAAACTAAACTAAATTAAATGTAATCCCGAGCCATACTAGAGTGCTTGTTCCTATTGATTAACATGCTAGATTTTGATTTAATTAACTTAACATCATTATCTCTCCTTTTTATTTTATTCTCGTACCTCTCCCACCTTTTGTAGAACAAATATTTGTTTCATCTTTTGTACGTAGTCTATATTTCATATTAATGTTCTCAGACTTACTTAAAATTTCGGCAAATTCTTGGGAAATACTGTCTTTCCATATGCCTATGGAAAGACGGGTTGAATTGGAATTATAGAAACGTAAAAGGTTTTAGTTGCAATATTAAATTTTTTATTATGCAACATGTAGAAGTGATAAATTTATGACCCGATTAATACAACCTAAAATTTTTATTTTGATTTCTTCAAATTTACAGTTTAAATCTTGGTCTTTTCATAACTTATGGAAAGACCGTCTTTCAATAGACGGACTCAAAAATTGTATGCACCACAAAGATTGTTGAAAATGTATTTATATGATTGACATAAATATGGATTAGATATAAGTCTTGATGTTTTAATTGATTTCTACTAAATTTAAATTAAATTAAACATACTAAAAATACTTAATAGATCAAAATTAAATTTAGTAATATTATTAATATGGAATTTAGTGAAATAGATGATTTGCACTAAAAAAATTTAAAAACAAATTATTTAAGAGAGCGTCTCCCGTTATATTGCTTATTGGTAAGATCAATTATGGGAAAAAATCATTCTTATAATTTTAAAGTTAAATTATAAGAAAAGGTATCTTGTTAGACCATTTAACGGTTAGACCAATGTAAAAAAGTATTTTTATAATTTTTAAGGTTGAATTATAATTATTTATATTCAATTTAAAGTGAAAGTTCTTTATTAGGCCGACTAACGATTAGACTAGTCATAAAATCTCGTTTCAATAACTTTTAGGTCAAATTACAATTACCTACGATACATTTTTAAAAAAAAATTAAAGTTATAAAAAAATTGTTACAATAAATAAAAAATAAACATCAAATCTCTCTATTAGTTACATCAATTATAAAATGATCCCGTCTAATGATTAATAAATTAAAAATAAGATTTTGTGCATTTTAAAGGATTTTTCTTATTATAGGTATCTCATCATCATAAATAAAAATAAATAAATATCAAATCATCCTATTAACTATACTAATTATAAAATGATCCCGTCTAACGATTTGTCGGTGTAAAACAAGATGTTGTGATATTTTAAAATATACTTTTGATTTTTTAAAAATATATACAAATCTTATTATAATAAATATAAATAAATATTAGATCTCTCAATTAAGTATAAAATGATCTGTCTGGTTTGTACTCCATCCGTTCATTAATGTTTAGCATATTTTTTAGCATGTTTTCCCAAAACATGTTTAACCATTAATAACTTTTGATGCGTATATTAATATAATATAAAATTTTAATTTTTGAAAAGTACATGCTACATATAATCCAACGATATCTTGCATGATAATATTATTACTTATATATTACATAAAATTTATGATTAAACGTAGCTTGAGAAAATTGACTGAAAAAAGTGTCACGAGAGAGTACATTCAAAGTATCGTCCAAATATGAGCACCTAATTTCTCACCCGTTTTTGCCCATACTAATAAATACTCCCTCTGGTTTCTTGACATTGGCCTCCTTTTTTTTGGACATTTTCTCAAGTCATGTTTGACCATCGATAACTTTAGTTGTGTCTAATAACAAACGATAAAATTTTAGTTTTCAGAAACTACATGTTACGGAGAATCCAAAAATATCTCACATGATGTCCATTATTACATATAACAAAAGTTATCGATGGTCAAACATGGCATGAAAAAAATTACGGTCAAACGAGACCAATGTTAAAAAATCAGAGAGTATGATTTCATAAATATCAATTGAAACAACCCCAACAATTGTGGATCTTACATTTTATCATGTTATTAGGCAAATTCTTTTAAACCCAAAATTTCCCCCCTCAATTTTCTAAAAATTAGCTCGCAAACTGCAGCGTTGTCCCTGCCTTAGTGTTATTCCTGTCTCGTCGTTGACAAACTGTTGAATACATACAAACTAGGAGAAGCCTAATACTAGGAAACGATGAACAAATCCCTTAAATTACGTAAATTTATCTAAGATAAAGCTATGAGAATACATACAAAATATATACTAATACACGCTCAAGTTGTAGCTGAAGGTTCGAAATGCCCAACTTGACAAGTAGAGTCTGTAATTGCTAATGACTAGGGATGATCATAGGACTAGGATCCGACCCAGACCCATTGGGTCGGGTATGAGTCCAAATTTTTTAGACCCATTGGGGTTCGGGTATGAATCTAAATTTTTAGATACAGGTTTGGGTCCGGATCTAAAATACTAAGTTCCAGACCCGACCCAGACCCAATCCGTAGACCCATATAAGGCTAACCATAGATAATTTTGCCCAAATTTCTAAATTACTTTCATATTTTCTGTGTTTTTATTTCAAATTCAACAAATAATATATATTGTATATTTTGTTATCTTGAAAAATAATTTAATACATATTTAACTTCAATTATTTGCATTTAAGATAATATGTATTTTATTTAGTGAAGAAAATAAAATAGAATATTAGACCCATTTATGATCCGTTTAGACCCATCGGGTCTGGGTACGGGTCTAAATTTTTTAAACCCTACGAGTCCGGGTTGGGTCTGAGTCTAACTAATTTTTCTTAGGGTTGGGTCTTAGTCTTATTAGATCCGACTCAGACCCAACCCATAATCATCCCTACTGACAACCCAATGCTTTAGTTAGAATATCAGCCAATTGAGAAGCAGTATGAACATAAGACGGCGCAATAGTACCTCGTAGTATCTCATCACGAACGAAATGACAGTTAATCTCGATGTGTTTTGTACGTTAATGAAAAATGGGATTATTAGCAACGATCCTCTAGATGCCCAGACCGTCCACAGTAAGTGCACTTTAATGGAGGTTGTCCACTAGCTGATCTTTATGTCACATTACCTTGAGCAACGAAAGCCATTGGAGCTGTTACCTCTGTCCGCTATTGGGTCAAGATTCGAACTTCCTCCTCCCGCACAAGCCTTGAGTAAACAGTTTGCAGAGAAGGCAATGATTCTATCTCCAATATGCTTGATCGTACAATAACATAATAAGTTTCAAGACCCATTAAAAATTCACGCACCTGATTTTAAGGAGTACTTATTCAGCCCGCACTTGGACCCGGAGCACGAGCAAGAGGGTAAATCATCAAAGCCATTGATGCTATTTCGTAGCTTTCTCAATCTCCCACAATAGTCCATAATCGACTCTCCACTCTTTTGCTTGCAATCTTCAATTTCTGGATTTTATTTGATAAATTTTGACACCATTACCCAATGAGAAGCTTTGTCGAATATCCTCCCATAAATCATGAGCAGTGTCACGGTATTGAAAATCAAAGCAACAATCATGTAATTGACCGTACACCAATCACCAAGATCGGAGAAGTCATCCTTAGGTTGTTGAAGAGTACTATCAGTGAATTCCAATTTATATTTTGCGCCCAATGATACTCGAAACCCTTTATCCCATTCTTCATAGTTCGACCCCCTTTAAGAACGTATGTGATGACTGTCCCTAGGCTATCATTCGACGCAAGGGTGTAAAAAGGATTTGGAGTTCGTGGTGGTGGTGGTGTTTTCGTATCATCACCTATGCTCTGATACTATAAAGTAAAGAACAAAGCGATTGGTAAAAAAAGATCGGTTTTTTAGGAAGCTCAAAAGAAGTGAAGAACTGCATCATTGTTCCCGCATTTTCATTGAATATATAAAAACTAAGAGCAGCGTAATATTGGGACATGATAAGGAGCAATCCCCTAAATTACATAAACTCCACTAAGATAAATTTTTGGTAATATGTACAAAATATATGCTAATAAAAACCTTACCCCCCCGTTCTTCCCTGCCGTTAAGAAATATCGACCCTGGCCCCATCTTCTTTTTCCGATTGACTGCCGCCGACCTTCTCCTCCAGTGTCGTCCGTCGCCTAGAAGCACTTTTCGGCCGATCGTCGATTGCCGATCACAAGCTCTGGCTATAGGATAGGTCCAATCAGCCCTTTTACTTCTCTCCTGTGGATCTCTTTTGCTGCTGTCCTGATGTCTTTTTAGTTTCATCCGCTGGTTAGTTTGATCTCCATAAAGTTTGATAGATCTAATTACTTGATTTTGCATGAGCAGGTTTCCACTTTCTTGAGATCTTTTGATTTGATTGGATTCATTGATGGATCTAAACCCTGTCCTTCTGCTTCATCAACTTCCTCGTATTCCAAGGAATTCAAGAAGTCATCAACCGCCATTGCTTCGTCCGAATAATATTCTTCCCCAGTTAAGACAGATCAATAGATTACGTGTCTGTTGTGTTCGTTTCTTAGTGTCGCCTCTATGTATGTTGTTGGATCTCTGATAACTGGTTGAAACCAGATCAAGAAGCATTAAAAATTAACTGAAAAACCGTTGGAACATTTTTGATCAAGCAGCAAAGTTATCGAGCTGAAGCTCTGACTTCAGCT
>JAULKK010287176.1:0-13702 GCA_032355705.1 Rubia peregrina
AATGTAAATCCGGGTACCATAATGACGCATTTTTAAAATTTGGGTACCAAACTGTGAATTTCGATTAAAAGTGGGTATCATTTTGGACAATTGCTCAATTACCTTGTCTCACATAATTCTTATTATAAGTGACAAAAACGATAAAGTCGCTCTCAAAACTAATAATATGAATTCAAGGTAAGATAGAGTCTTCAGAGAATCAAAGTCTACCAAAATGAGTCTAAGAAGGTACCAAAATCACCATATAAAATGGACACATCATGTACCCAAAATATCAAAAACTGAAGTTCCATAAATCCTTCAACATTACATCACTTAAAAATAGTTTAACTCATCCTAACCATCATCCTAAAATCTCTTCAATCTCGGAATATGTCTTCTCTGGGTCAGCACCTCCGTCCTCAACATTAGAATTGTATACCCGGGGTTGAGCTTAACACTCTCCATCATGTAGTAGAAAATTATTAGATTTCCTACTGTAGGTTCCCACACATGGCCACGAGACGGAAGTACATTTTGACAAATCCACTCATATATTAACCTATTCTCCATGGAAAACACTCCCACATCAAAGATCTCAGCCTGCCCGGTGCTGATCCTGACCTATTGAAATATTTATTAGCCATTGCTATCGGGCACAATGGGGTTACCTCCGTAACCCTAGGCCAATTCTGTTAATGGAATATTTCAACAGGTCCGCCCTAATTGATGGGTTTCAATTTAGTCGGGTCAGTATTTTCTATTCCTAGGGCATCATTAATTGAATACTTTGTGATGGGTATAGTAACACCATTCACAATAGTCTGCCTCTTATTGTTACTACCCTATCATAAATGTAGGACCTCGTCATAATTTACTAGGTCATCTAACATGAGAATTTTTTTTGAAACCCGAGCTCTTCAATTTTTCAACTAAATACCCTAACCCTAGAGGCACCACATCACAAGCTTGAATAACCTTAAAAGTACTACACTTCTTATGATTGAATGCTAGGTACATCTGTTCCACAATAGCATTGTAGAACCTTTCTGAAGCACCACCATTGCTTGGTTTAGTTGGTCAATGACTCCTGAAAAATGCATTCCCACACCCACCACCCGATTTGCCACCATGTTGCATAAGAGCTATACTCAATTTCATTCTGGACAGAGGAAGTTGAAGATGAGGTTACGAGTTCGTAGAACATGGGATCCAGTTAGGGTTAATTAGGGATTTACGGTTTATGAAAATCTAGTCCTATTTTTTATAACGTGATTAGGTTCCCGAAACCTAATTTTTTTGAATTAACAAATAAAAGATGTAGTTCTTAATCTGGAACCTCTAAGCCGACAGAGTTTTGGATCCAAAACATATTTGAGCATTTAAAAAATGAAGCCTTAAAGGCGGTTTTTAAAAGGGTAATTAATAACCATTCCTTTCAGTGGGAGTTCCCTCTCATTTTCACCCCCAAAAACCCTCCCCGTACCTTTTCCCACAAAATCATCAAAAATCTCTCCTCGAATTTTCACTTCAATTGCAAAACCTTCAGAAACAGTAGATCTTCATCTACTACACATATTCTCTGAAGAATCAACACCATAGAGCTTGGATTTGGTAAGGGGTTTTAACATGGTGAACACTATGGCCTACCTACAACATTTCTAGTTCTAATACCCATATATTGTTCAAAAGGTAAAAAATTAATGTGTTTGTGATGTCGTGTTGAGGTGATGAAATTATGAATCACATTTTTTGTTTTCAATGTTCTTCAAGAATATATGTACATAGCGTGTGCAATATTGCGATTCATTTAAGTTTTTTTAATAAATGTTATGCGCCCCTTTGTGAGCTAGTAATTTGCAAGTGGAATATATTGATTATCCGCCATTGATCTTATTCATTCCAAAAAAGAAATCAAGAAGAACAAACATGTACAATCAAAAGATATTCCGATACAATAGACAATGAAGATGTTGAAGAAGAGGGGTCAGTTAGTGGAAAATTCATAAGAGAAAAACCTTCGATAGTGAGGAAATTGTAAGTATTATAATGTATTTTTTATTTGTCTCTATAGATATATTGAAATGTGATGGTTACAAACTCATGTCCTTTAAACCAAATTAATCTATTAATACATTATTTTTAAAAATATATTACTACAATGTTATAGAGACCATGTTAGATTAATGTTTCAAGTCCCCCAACAAAACTCGTGTTTGTTGTATGCTTTTCAATACCGATGCGTTCATTAAAAGGTCTAGGGAAAAATGATAATGAGGGTTGGGCCCTAACAAAAATAAGGTGTGACTGTCTATTGATGTTTCAGAATTCTATTCAATCATCAATTATTGTAATTATATGATGCTAGTTTTAATTTTTCTTATTAGAACAAGAAACAACCAAATATATGGGAATACAGCTAATACGTAATGCTATACGTAGCAGAGTGTATTCTACATGTTCGTGAGGATATCCTAGAAATCTACAAGCTGAGTACTAAAATGTTCATGAGGATATCGTAGAGATTACATTTAGCAACGGAACTTGTCGGACTAATTCTTCTTTTCTTACTTTGGTTGTTTCACATATTTTTCCAAAGTTTGAAAGGCCGTATAGAAAAGAAGGTATAACAATGCAACAAATTGTTTGTCTAGGTATCTTGTGCACTCACGCTCCTCTTCAATTGGGAATCGAAATGTGGTATTATGAGGGACTAGTATATGATTACAATGTTGCGGGGAATAGAATTTCTAATGACTTATACTCCTATATATAGATTGTTTTTTTGTAAAGGTAGGCTATAGATTTTAGATATCTAGTGTCATTTTCGCTAGTATTTTGTACTATCTGGATCTATTTTACGAGCCTTTTGAAAAGCCGGTTTATAGTGAAATAAGATGATTTTACCATAATGTCCGATTAGAGTTCCGAATGAGGAAGTACAACCTGTCGATATTCTAATTTTTTTCATAGAACAAAATCCATATTCCTCTATCGGAACATAAAGTTCAAAAATTGTTCCAGACTCGGATATGTTTCCCCAGAAACTATAAATTCTGCATAAATGATCCCGTGCATATCCAGAAATAATCCCCAGTGGAGGAACATGTTCTAAAGCATTGAAAAAGTTTCGAGCTCCTAACAGCATTTCCCTCCTGCTATTTGACCAATAGGTCCACACTCGAAACTCAAAAATCAGTTCTTCAATGAGAACCATAAACGCTATACGATGGTCGGATAATAAGTTCCACACTTAGAACTGCTCCTAAAGTCCGACTGTTGGCGGAAGAGTTTTGAACTCGAAACTAATCAAAAGCAGTTCCAGAAAAGGATCAAAGGCGGTTGATAACCGCCTTTAATCCTAGTAATTCAAAGATGGTTTCATGAACCGCCTTTGATCGCAAAGGATCAAAGGCATGACCAGAGAAGTTACTCCAAAATTTACTTCTCTGGTCCGAAGGAACTGCCTTTAATAGGCTTGGTTTCCACTAGTGTGTGATCCGGAGGCGATTCCATCTTCATCTTCTACCTTTGATATTTACATGCAATCCTAGTAATGTTGAACTTTTAAATGTTTGTGAAATCACACTTGTAGACTTTAAAATCAACATCAATAAAATGAATCAAAGTACTGAGAAATGATTTTGCTTTCATTAATTTTTTTGGTTTGATTTCCAGTCATCGAGTCAAGGTTAAAAACTACCTCCATACTAGGACGGATGAATACTAAGTACCAATGATCGTTTTTTTTAAATCAATGTATCAAATGAATGAAATTTTCAATTGTGTATGATTATTTTTTGTGTGAAATATTATAAAGTTCCACTTAAATTTTAATATATGGAACTACATAAACCTCAGCATCAGCAGCAAGCACGGATTCGAGATTGGCTACAGTACGACCTTCGACTTCCGCCTCCTTAATTTCCGCAGCATAGCCTCCCGTACAACACGAAACAAACTGAATGCGGCCATTGTTGGTTTCGAAGACTTGATCCCAGAGTTTCCTTGAAAAAAATATTAGTTAATATTCGATACATATAAGGGTTTAAATAAATACATATATTGTGAAAAGTAAACCTCACCCATCCAAACATGCATCATTGAGTTTGATATCCAAGCCATTCCTCTTGCTTTGCCAAGCTTGTTCCCGAACTCCACCAAGCATTCGATAAATATGCTTATTTATGCTTTCTACAGAAAGTTAACGATTGAAACTCCAAAAAAAAGTTACCCTTCCAGACAAATGCATGCTTTTCAGAAGCTCGTTGCAGTATGTGATGAATTTCCCCATATTGGGATATATATTGAACGAGCACTTGTTTACTATCTAAAATTAAGTAATTGCAACAAAATTAGGCAAATTGAAAAATAATGAAATAAAATAAAAGTGATTGATGCTAGCGTGAATTACCTATTTCTGGGGCCTCTCATGTAAATTTTTTTTTGCATCGAGTGACGGAAGGAGATAATTGATCCAGAACGTATGGGTGTTGATAGCTACATAGGAAATGTAATCAATTTCAATGATTTTTAAGGAAACCTTAGTTAATAAAAAAATGTAGCTATTAGTTGATTTAATTATCTCATTGTTGCTTACATTGACACAATAAAATTCATTGGTCCGTGGCTTACCGTCTTCAAGGTCCTCGGTCTGGGAGTCATCTCCGAACATGAACAAAGTCATCGGCCAGTCTATCACACTCCCCAAAGCATCTCCCACATCACAAAATTGGTGCTTGGTAGATGGCAACCCAACTCTTGGATGGTAGCTTGGCTCACACACCCGAACGCGAGGTACTTGACCATGTGATTTCTCAGGATGCCTTGATTTTTGGAGCCAAGCTTGTGCAACCCTTATCCTCTCTCCTTGAATCCCCTTAATGTAAAGGGTGACCAACTCACTATTTTGTTACAAATATTGAGAGTTTAGTTAGACCATAATAGAGTTTTCCATAAATTAAATATGAAAAATGAAAATAGTATGAACCTTTTAAGTGCAATGCATATTTCTCTCCTCATTTTCTTCTCCGCCACTAGGGATTCTTGGCCCGAGCTGCTGAGACCGGTTGATATACCGCCAAATATAGCATTCTCAATGAAGCACTTTGGATCCACTATGCCTTCAGGAATATTAACTCCCCAAGCTACATCTATACTCTTGAGGAAATGCTCGAGGTACGAGACCATATACATAACAATTGGCTTATCAACAGAAGGTTTCTTGGAGGCCTTCTTTTGGGATGAAGAGCTGCTGCTGCACTTACTTCTTGATATTCCAGGTATAGCAACTGCTGGATGTCGGGATTGGGTACCTCTGTATCGACCCGGGTTATCCTTGTTATCGGTCTCTCTTACTAAAATGTTCTCACACAGACCCAGCTTTAGAGTTCCCTTTCTTTTTTCTTCGGTCATCCTCAACTGCGGTTCATATTATTGTGTTGGTATTGAAAATTATAGTTTACTTGAAATGGAACAAATATTGTAGCGGATACTCAAAATGTCCTTCGCTATGGCTCTCACTTCAGGGGTAACCCTTGGTTTCCCCTTGTTCAACTCCAAGTAAACCAGGGATCTGACCAGTTTGAAATCCTTTGTTTTAATCTCCTCCTCGATCTTTTCTTCTGTGTATCCCTAGTCCTTGGTCCCTTAGCCTCTTCCTCTCTTTCTTCTTCAACTGTTCCACTAGATTTTTTTTGTCGCCCTGTTCCCCTTTGGTCCAGTGTGGTGGACATACTTCTTATCCTTTAATTGCTACCTTGCTTTCTAATTTTTTCTAATTTTTTAAAAAATAATTAGTCATGAACACAATGTATTTAATGGTAAATATTGATATATTATTTTGTATATGATGTAAGAACTATACTTTCAACATATGCTTTGTTCTTCTATGCTCCTCAAACTCTTTCCTTTCCTCCACATCCATTCACCTTCACTTGTCCCACGACTTGTATTTAGGAACTTTGTCGTCCGGGAGAAACCATATGTACTAGTTTACCACTTTGCTATTCCAATTACAATGCACATCGCCAGCCTTACCCACCAAATTCTTCCTTAATCTCATCCATTGGTCTTCAGTCAATTCTGTTTCAAACTTTAAACTCGCCTGCGATTGAAGATTACTTAGAATTAAGTTTCAGGGCCATGAATATGAAGTCTAATTATTAACAAGTAAGAATTCATGAAGAAAATATCATAAAATTGGTTATTACCTTTACATCTCTCCACGTTTCCTCCTTCACATACTTCAGGACGTTAGGACAGTGTATCCACGTACCAAATATGATCCACCTCCAAAAAGCAAAGTGCAATATACGATACTGGCGCTCTAGTTTCTTATACAAACAAACTTCAACTTTCTCGAAGGTGGCAGGGACATGGTCTTTTTCCTTAGCTAATATCACCAAATGAAACGTATCCGTCCCCCGTTCCCTACACCAATTGGCTTTCTCAAACTTTTCGAACGTCTTTCCCTGACACCCACCGGCCTTCGAAAGGTCATCATTCCTCATATTGTGTAGGGGGTTGTCCTCACCGTCACCCTTGTTCTCTTCGGGAACTTCCCCCTCAGATTTACCCATTGGATTTACAATATCTTCCTCAAATTGAATCTTGAGGGGTAGCATAGGTGGAACCTCCTCTTGATCGCCTTCAAAAGTAATTTCCTTGTTTTCCACAGTCTTTTGTTTCAGTGGAGGGCCAGAAATCTTCCTCTTTCCAGCTACCTTTTTTGTTTTAGAAGGCATCTACATAAGAAAAGACCGGTAGAATGGATAAACATTAACAAACATAATAACATCACACCATCAACTATATTTCATACACCTTGGACTGAACTTACCAATCAACATCACAATACAACATACCAGTAAACATCCCAATCACTCTACCAAACAACATACTAATAATCATACAAAAAAACATACCAATCAACATTGCACTACAAAATCGCACCATCACACATTTTAGATTTACATGTCACACATTTTAGAACACACCATTGAACATCACACGATTAACTATATTTTATGCACCTCATTTTGAAAACCACAAACTTCACACGATAAAGGGTATACCTCACACAAGTTTCTAAAACACTTCAACATCACATGGTCAACAATGTCACACTTAACCATCGCACAGTGAACAACCAAACACAACTTAACACTAAAAAAACTTCATTGAAACATTTCGTCGAACACATAGAATGTGATACAAATTTCACTCAATGTCATGGAAGTTAGGGTTTGGCCCCAACAAAAATTGAAGGAATCATGGCGTACCTCCTAAGAATCTGGCTGAAAACCTAGTCAACGTCACTTTGCTGACGTTGAATGAAAGATATGGAGAAGCCCATTTGTGAGATGCAAACATGAAGTTTTTTGGGGTTCTTATATAATGTGTGATTGAGGATGTGGGGCAATGGTGGTTAATAGAGTAATGAATGGTGGAGAACATGGGGATGGAACATGGAGAAACGGTTGATTTTGTGGGATCTAAGAGGAAAACACGACGGTTATAGGGAAGAAGGTGATCGGTCCACTTTTATACCAGTAAAGTCAGCACCGGTATATTGGGCATTAAACCGGTGCTAAATAATGTATATAAGCTTCCAGTACATTTTGAAACATTCTAAGTACACAGCATCGGTATAAATTAAGTAAAAAACTGGTGCTAAAACATGGTTAGGCAGTTTTGTGGGGCTGCATAAATTAATTTTTAAGTCCAACCCGAGAGCAAATTTTGAAAATATATTCTATGTGTACATCACCGGTTTTAATACTGGTGCTGGATAATCAAAATTTAGTGCTCAAAAACAGTTAGGCAACTGCGTGAGGATGCATAAAATATATTTTTTGTCCAACCTGAGGGTAAAGTTTGAAAATATTTTATAAGTGCAAAACATCGGTAAATATACCGGTCCTGAGATTAAAAAACTGGTGTTGAAGAACTCAGAAGAAATTGCTCAAGGCTGCTTAACTGCACCACATAGTGTGATTGGCTACTATCCTAGCATCGGTTTAGAATACATGTGCTAATGTAATAAATACAGTGCCAATTTTTTAACTTTGGGATGAATAATTTTTCTGCCCAATCATATTTGGGCGGGAATTTAAATTTACTTATTAGCACCGGTTTGTAAACCAGTGTTGTACCAAATTTGATGAAATTTTGAATTTGCCACCAAAATTTTTCATGAAAATATAATAAATTCATGTCCCTGTTTTTTTAGCATCGGTTATTTTGAAGAACATACCGGTGCCTATTTTAAATTCAAACTATTTTATAAGAATTAATATATTGCCCAATTAGGTGGGATTTTTTCCATTATCGTGGATAACCAACTGGACTTAAAATTACTCAACTAAAAATTCGATAAGTCCCATGTTGCGAATTTGTGTCAGCCGGGTGGACAAAAAGGTTTCGTATTTAACTTTCATAAATTTACACTATTTCCCAATACTGTGTTTCACCTTCCTATTAGTATCAAATTAACTTCAAATTGGATATTCTTGTGTTAATATAAGGTTTTTAATAGAAAATTATGTTTTCATGAAATGTAATTAGGTGCTAGTACATGTTTTAGAGTACTCTTTGTTACTTAGAAGCTAGGATGTCCAAACGGGAAGCACTGTTCGTAAGTTTTCCTACAATATATTAAAATAGTTTTTGATATGACCCCGGAATGTACATCTTGTTTTCATAATGTACCAATATATCCGATTGGATTGTCGTTTGGACCCCTGAGTGAAAATTTTGCCTTTTGCACTTAGGCCCATCCAAGAATCTAGGAATTGTCGTAACGCAAAATTGGCGATTCTATAATGAAATTAGGTTATGTGGCATCACAAAAAAGCGATTTGGACATGATTTTTGGGTGAATGAAAAACCCTTGAAATCAAACATAGAAAATATGTACAACATTTAGGGAAATTGCAATGTTGCCCAAAAGTGGGCGAAAGCCATTTCCATTGCTCCAAAACACTTGAATTTTGTTATTATGGCTTAAATAAATGTATTTCATACATTCTAATATTTTATGGAAAAAATTACAAAGCAATAGTACATGTTGTAGAGTAAATGATGGAATGCAGTATGGATTTAGTGAAGGAAAATCATATTTGCTTACCACTATAAATTCAATACAAAAACTTGCTGAAGGTAGATTGCCTGGATAATAATAATATTGTGTCATGAATATAACAAACACTTGTTTTGAACACCCGATAAAATTTAAAAAACTAAGAAAAACCGTAGTTTATTAAAAGTTTCATAGAATATCATGAATAATAGCTAGCGAACGGATCTTCATCCAACATCAGTGCTTTGTCTAAGCTGGTCATCACGTCACTCTTCCCAATGCCAGGGTCTGAGAATGAAGGGAATGGTCCAACTACTTTCATTGCATTCAGGAACTGATATTAAAAAACCTTACCCATTCATCGCACCATGACATTTGATACCGGGATCCTGTCAGAAGACTTTGGATACTAACCTCCTATGCAACAACTCTAGATTCCAACGAAGGACCAACATTATCAGGAGCCTTTTTGTAGAAAGAATCTACAGTAATCTTCCACATTGGTTGCCCGTATATGACGTGCGCATAGTGAGGATACCATATTTTGTGCACAATTTGGAGATGAGGCTACATACACCATAACAACCTTTGTTCTCAACACCCTGTCTCAATTATTGCATCATTTGCATTCCTACATTCCATTGCAGTTTCTTTTTAATTGCGTACAGATGCGTCAACCTTATACTGTGAACCTTTGTGTTCACTGTGACTGGGTCAATTTTGGAGGCCACAAAGTGGTACCATCCATTCATCTCAGGCGTAAGGTGCTTCTTGGGAATCCTTAACCAACCTGGTTTGACTAGAGAATCCACATCAGCTCCCAGCCTAAAAACCATCCTCATGTTCTCCTCGCAGTTGCCTCGATAAGGTCCAAACCATCAAGATCTTGTAGTGGAATGTAAGATATTCATTCTCCTTCAAGGGAACATTTGGAAACCCATACAAATCGTTTATGGATTCCAATGTAAGTTGCACCATTTTGCCCCTGCATAATGCCTCATCACACATCGTAACATACCTTGAATTATCATAGAACTCACTTACTATACTGAGGTTAAACGTCAGAGGCGTGTCATGCAATTTTTCCAATCCAAGTGCCTGGATAGATTCTTCAAGGGTGGAGATGGTTCTATTCCTCTCTCTGGGAAAGGTCACCTTGCTCTATAAGTTCGTTCGAGTAGCCTTGCTTGCTTCAAAAAGAACCTTTGCTCCTACTGTAAGATATGGATTTCAACTCTGAAGAGGAAAGAGAAGCATTATGTGACCTCTTTAATGGGGTTTTTGGTGTCATATCCTACAAAGTCCACCACAACATTTTAACAAGCACCTTCCAGGCATTATAAAAACCTAAACAAAACTAGTGTTGATGAACATCAACAAACATGGGAAGGAAATCAATAGAAGGCTAGGTATACATAAATGTAGCTAATGTAAATTAATACTATGTGCACATTTGCAAGATCTAGCAAAGTTCTCATCATAATGCAAAGTATAAGAACATTTAACCAATTAAAAGCTTGTAGATTGAAGATAAATAATCTTGTAGAATCATGAATTAACTTTGAATGTGAGCTTACCTTATTCTATTACCAAACTTAGGTTGATTAACCGATGGTTCTTGTAGGGTAGATTTCCTCTCCAAATTTGTCAATTAGAAAGTGATAGATAAAGGGAATTGCGCTATTTTAAATATGCAACAACAGTTAGCACCAATAAAATGTTGAGATACCGGTGCCTACATAGAATTAAGTAGCTGCATGCGACTACTTTAAATCAAAATTTCTGATTATGTTATCAACCCGAGAGAAAAATAAACAAAAATCTTCAAAGTACACATCACCGGTAGGAATACCGGTGCTAGAAATGGGAAAACCAGTGCCAATACAAGATCAAGCAGCAGCCGTTGCCTACTTTAAATATTGTTTTCCCATCTTTTTCCTAACCCGAGATCAAAGTATAAAAAAACTTATTAAGTACGAAGGACTAGTAAAAATACCGGTGCTGAACATGAGAAAACCGGTGCCCAATAGTGATAAAGCAGCTGCTCGTAGCTGCTTTAAATCAATTTTTTGATATTATTTTCAACCTGAGAGCTAAAAGATAAAAAAATTCAAAGTGTGCAGCACCAATTTTTTATACCGGTGCTGACAATGACAAATACCGGTGCAAGCTATGAAACAAAGCACATACTCTATTTTTCAACACTAGTTTTATACACCAAGACCGATGCTGAATCACATTTCAAGCTTTACCAAAAAAAAGTTAAATCTAATGAGAAAATATAAATGCGCTGATATGCATTTCATAAGAACCTAACCTCAATTCACAATTTAATATCAATATATTTAACATATGAGACACTAGCCAGTACACAAAAGTATAATACTAGCTACGGTGATTACATGAACTATCTTTCCCTTTTCAAGACAACATCACCCCCACAATTTGATTGCTCTCATCAACCCATAATTCATCTCCATGTGGGAGGTCGTCAACGTACCTCTCAAAGATACAATTTATAAGCCCTAAATGCTTATGAAATACAATTAAATAAATAGTGGCAAATTGGGGTCGTCCACGAAGAAGAGGGATTTTCCTAAGGGTCCATGCATATAAGGGTGGATGTAAGTCTAGATATAGATATACATAGACATATAAAAGCAGGTAAAGAGGGGAGTTTTTGGTTGGTTTTTCCTAAGTTATGAAAGTAAGGAAAAGATAACTAGCAAGGTTAAGTAACTATACTAATCATGCAACAAACTAATAAAAAGATATAAAAACTACAAAAGACAAAGTCTTGGGGGAAATTGATTTCCACTTCATTTTCACTTCATTTCCACTTCAAAACCTCATATCGATCATAGAACCATTCACTAATTCTATCACATTCATTACCTATGGGGAATGCTATCACTTCTATTTCAAAGATCAACATTCATTTCTTCTTAATAGTAATTCACAAAGATGTTCAATGCCCATTTTCAAACCTCATTAATGATCACTTTAGATGTTCAACGACCATTAAGATATACTTCAATAATATTATATACGAAGAACCATAGATTTGATAAAAACTACAAGCATTCTACCAAATGCCTAGCCATTTAACCAAACAAAGCATTGATTAGCTTTAATCTAGAAAGATCAACATTAAAGATTCAACCTTTTATTGCTACCCCATAACTAATATGATAACAATACACATTAACATACTCATCAGGCAAGATGAACATCACATTACACAACAAGAAGTTCTAATTCCGTTTTCTTGGATTTTCATGTCAAAGAGCGAATAAAGTTTACACTTTCCTAACACCCTAGCACTTAATCATACAAACACTTCATATTCTCAAACAACACTTAACATAAATAAAGTAAAACTCAACATCAAGAACACAATAAATGCTAAATAAAAAATGCTTAAAGAAAGAGTGAAATAGAGGTTCTTACTACATTAGTTTGGAAGCTTCAATCAATTGATCCCAAGGAGATTACTAGCCTATATAATTAAAACATATAACTAACCTACTAAAAGTAAGAAAAGAAGAAGAAAACTAGGGTTTTAGGCCCAGAATCGGCCAGGAAGAAGAAGAGAGTGAAGAGAGAGGATAAGGTTTGGTATTATAGTACAAAAGAAAGGAAATATTTCTAGCCACACGTCCGTCGTGCCTTGCGACACATTCCTCTCGTGTCGCGATCGAGGCTAAATTCAGCATCTTGATTTCTTTCTTCTTCTTGTCTCAAGTCATCCTCTTCACTTCACTTTTCCTTAATTCCCAGGCTTCAAAGCTCAAAAGAAGGTCTTCAGATCCTCAAAGATAGTTTTCAAAGTCATACAACAATTGCCTTGTCACACAAAATCCCCTAGAAAAGTAACAAAAGCGCAAAGTCTCTCTTAACTCATCTTAGGGAATTTCAAGGCAAAATGCCTCATCTAGAGCACCAAAGTGTAGAAAAGTGAATCCAAAAAGTCCCAATATAACCGAATAAAAATGGACACATAAATCTCCCTATACTTGAACTTTACTCGTCCTTGAGTAAGAAAAGATTCAAGAACACAAAGAATTTCACATGTCCATAACCTAGTACTAATATTCCCCCAATCAAGCCTCACAAAACTCTTAATATCACAAATCCCAAAATCAAAGCTCAAATGAGAATCTTTTTCACACACAATCCCAATTCCTAAATCTAACCAAGCCTACCACCTATCAATTCACTACTACCCATGAAAACATTTCAAATTCTCCAATTGATAATCCGAATATCCAATGGCATAAAATGAAGTCAAAACCGTATCAGAAGTTCAAGCACATACTTCACTTCATAGAAATATATCAACCAAAATAAAGTAAATCAAGAATCAAGAATTTCTAAACCTACTTTATTTTCCCACTAAGTTTCTCAATCCTAAGAAGTCCTATGATGTTAGGCTACCTAATTCATCCATATATCAACCACAACCTTATGACTCCAATGCATGCAAATGAGTAGATTTTTAACGGAAAAAAAATCCTCTCTTTCTCTCATTTTGCCTAGGAGCCCCTTCGGGTTTTCATCCTAGTGATGTGACGTCAAATGCATGTATTTTCTGAGGCATTTAACATCTCTTTTGTTATCTTTTTGTTGGAAGATTGCTAG
>JAULKK010287186.1:0-13702 GCA_032355705.1 Rubia peregrina
AGTAGGGGACTGAGCATTAAGGAAGAATGAAACAAGTCGAGCCTAGAGTCAAAAGAAGCTGGATGGTGTATGGGAGGGCCCATACAAGGTGACTGAGGTATTGGGAAAATGATCATACAAAATGGAGATGAAGGATGGAAGACCAATTCCTAGGATCTAGAATATAGCTAACATGAGAAGACACTACGCTTAAGTGATTGTAAATTTATGTACGCATGACAACAGCTTTTGGGTTGTTTAATATGATGGGTAGGCGAGACGGGGATCCTAAAAGGATCAAATCTATTGAAACCCAATGAAAGGGGAATGATCCAGAGTAAACCCCGATCTACGTCCTCGTCCATTTTTAATGCTTGTGATGAGTGCAGGTAAAAAGGAAAATGAATCTCTGGCTGCACCCAGCGCCTGAGAAAGGTCCGATTCAGGCTAAAGTTACCGCGCTGGCACAAACAGCCAGCACAAAGTGCCGGATGAATCTCGAATGGGCTAAGGAAAATGAATCTACGGCCGCACCGAGTGCTAGAGAAAGGCCCGATTCAGGATAAAGTTGTCGTGTTGGCATAAATAGCCAGCGCAAAGTGCAAGCTGAATCTTAAAGGGGCTAAGGAAAATGAATCTCCTGTCGTACCCAGGACAAGAGAAAGGCTCTATTTAGGCTAAAGTTGCTTCATTGGAGTAAACAACCAGCACAAAGTGCAGGCCAAATCTCAAATGGGCTAAGGAAAATGAATCTTCGGCCGCACCCAGCACCGGAGAAAGGCCCAATTCCGGATAAAGTTGTCGCGCTGGCACAAATAGCCAGCACAAAACGCAGGCCGGATCTCAAATGGGCTAAGGAAAATGAATATCTGACCAGAGCCAGAGCCAGAGAAGTATAAGCCATAACCTAGGTAAAAGTCTAGATGCTGGCCCCAACAGCCTGCATAATGGAAAGCTAGGTTACACGAGACAAAGGTCACAAAACTCTGACACCAATCAATACTGGAGTTAAGTGAACCAGGCACAAGTCGAAGTTGCAGCACTGACCTCAACAGGCAGCACGGCTGTATGAAGAGTTTCAAGGTTAAAAAGGATGATAATTCCGGCCACGAAAAGTGTAGAGAAAAATACAAACTAGCACAGCTCAGGCCAAAATATATCTTAACGACTAAGCGCAACTATAGGCAAAGTCAAGAAAGGAAATAGGCAAGCAAAGTTTTCTAAAAAAATAACAAAACAACACAACATGTCAAATAATGTTTCATCATTCGGGAGGGGAACATACAAATGATAAAATATGAAGAAAATAAGTTCTTGTTCTTCAGGGTTTCGTCCTGTCTTCTTTTTCTTCAGCCTCATCAATGATCATGGTGCTAACCTTCTCGCCTTCACCTCTTGCAGTGACCTCTTCAGCATCGCCATCCTTCTTGGAGCAGCTGACAGCCTGAGCAGCTTCTTCAGCAGTGACCATTACATCTTCAGTGAGCTGTTGAGCCTCATTGGTGGAATTTGCATCGGCCTTAGGGGGGATTCCGTCAGGGATACAACTGTCTAGCTCACCAATGACATTCCCGAGTGCAACTGCGAGAAGTACTCAGTGAAGTTGTATTCCCTGAAAGGAATGAAAGCATCACCAAGGCCAACCCGCAGTTGGTCTTCATCTTCAGTGTGGGAGTAGAGGTCAATAGCCCTCATCAGTGCACCGCTCAGCAGCTCGGATGCCTTGTTGCTCTGCTACACGCTGGAATAAAGGCTGAGGAAGCCCCGAGTGAAAAACTAGTCTTGGAAGGCTTTTAAATTGGCAATATTTGCCTCAACACGGTCAGGGATCTTTACAGAGAGTAGGTTACCTCCTGCTCAAGCTCCAGATCATGTTCCAGCTCCATGGCTCAATTAGCTTGGGCATGCAGAGAGGTCAGACCGCGTTTCAGCTCAGCATTTTTTACCCTGAAGCTGTCGACTTCTTCCTACATGGCCCAGACGGAACATAGATGTTAGGAAAAGAAAACGAAAATGAGTAAGCACAAATAAAAAACAAAGGAAAATGGTAAAGTAAACAGGGGGAACAAACTTCAAGAATGGCTGTGGCTGACCGGTCAGTCAAAGAATTGGTGCCGGCAACATTCAGAGAGCGTTCACGCAGCCAGGCATTAAAGTGAAGAATGTGCAAGGCCTGGGAAACCAGCTTCGTCCAAGTAGACGTGCTGCTTAAAGGACCTAATGCAAATCCTCGAGAAGATGAGCCATGCGCAAAGGGAGGCAAAAAGGGATCGTTGAAAATGGCCGGGTTGCCAAAGCAAGACCCTGCGGGCTGGAGACCGGCATCTCAAGGGCCTTCTCCGAAATGACTGCACAGGGAGGTAGGCTGGGACCTACTCGCTATTTTGCCTCTTCTCCGCAGCCTACGATGAGTCCTCTCCAAGGTAGGCTCATCCTCGTTGACTTCACTATCTAAGACATTGATTGCCTCAACCCGTTGGTCAATGACGCCAGCCACATTGTCGGTGTGGGAGGCCAGACGGTAGTCAATAACCCAGCTAAAACAATTAAGAGAACACAATGAATACCGCTCAGATCGGTGAAACCATCGCCAAGAGAAACGCCGCTAGGGAAGAACGATTGGCCACCGATGCGAAGGGTGGAATCACACAGGAGGTGGTCCCACATGACACTCATAACCTCAAGATGAGAAATTGATGGTTGCAGGTGAAAAGTTTCAACAGCAGTGAAATGAGATCCCCCCATTTTCTGGTCCGGAAGGATAGGGGGTTCTTTCACCTTCACCAAGGAACTTCAAACGGGTGGGGAGAACAGTTAGAAGTTTGACACCATCCCACCGGAACTTCAAAAAAGTCCAACCCGAGGGCATCCGAGCAGAATGACAGAAAACACAAAATAGAACTACAGAAGGTGAATGCAGAGGAGGTGACACAAGAACTCAAAGCCTAAGACAACCCAAACAGAATTTGGGGAAAGGTCGGTTAAGCCTATATTGTAGAAGGCCAGAACGGCTTAAAAAGAGAAAGAGGAAACCAGAGACAACACTGCTCGAGAGTCTCGAGATAAATAGCGACCATGCATGTGGGCACGTCTAGGACTGTTTGGCTAACCCTATGGAGCTGAATATGGTCACGTATGTGATTAAAAGTGGTGTTTTGAAAGTTAAAGGTGGCTTCAATGACATGAAGAACTGCTCGGAATTCAGGGTTAGTCATGTCGCAGTATGAATGTGCCTTGGGGGGGCCGACAATGGAAACCATGGTAATAAAATAAAATGACAGAAAGAAGGAAGATAGGAAAAAGCAGAAAAAAGGTACCTGGAAGAAGGGGGAAAGTCGCCGGAGAACCAAAAACTTTAGTGAAAATACATAGACAGAATCGCAGAGAGGAGAAGTGGTGGAAGGAAAATGATGAAGAATATTAACAGGCGAAATGGAGAAACGAAGATAAAGCAGACAGGGAAGGGCATGGAAACAAAAAAGTAATGATAACCACCTTGGGAGAGCGTTAAAATTACGTAGCCACCGTTAAGAAAACTATCAGAAAGGAACACAAGGCAAACATCAAGGCAGGTAGCGTAACCTCCGAAGGGCGCATTAATGAAAAGGAGATCGTGTGTTAGTGGGTGGTTTCAAAAATTGACAAAACTGCCAAAATGCCTAGGAAAGGCAGGAAGCAGCTCTCGGGGACGCTACCTGCTCCCTGAGCTTCTCAGAGTTCATCACGATAAAATAACTAAGGCTCCATCTCAGCCATTGGCCTGCAGGTTAACTTACTCAATAAGACCATTGGCTGGGGAGACATGATAATGTATGGGATTGACGGCCCAATAATGAGAAAAGGACAAAATGTGAAGGTTGCTTGCCCAGGGACGCTATATGGGCATGGAGGAAGAGATGAAGGGGTTTGACGGGCACTGATGAGATTGATCTAGTCTCATCTGCCACCAAACCGCATATAACGAGGAAAAGTGTGTGACACAAGGTAAGATTTTCCTATCAGTTCACGATTCACTCAGATACGCCTCTACATGGAAATAAAGGCTAACTGGAGCATCGAAGCAGGCACGACCCTAGGCCAGCCTGCCTGACCACTTTCTACCTAATCTGTAGGTTCAGGTGCATACTGGAGTGGTGTGGATCATCGGTAAACATACTACAAATTTTGGTATTAACAGGATACATGGTCTCGTGCACTTGGCTTTTATCAATGTGGTTTGGTTATCAAACACGTTTTTAGGATAGAAATACATTTTAATAATTTATATTTGAAAATTGTAAACTACTACACATTACGTTATACTCTGCACAATTTAATTTGTTGACACCGTTGACACATTCACTTAGATTTTCTCAGTGTGGTTTCCTTATCAAACAGATTGTTAGGATACAAGTACATTTTCAAAATTATATTGGAAATAATAATAATAAAACTACAGTGTTTCAAAGGCTACATAAAATATATGGCAGAGCCTTGGAAATGAAGTATGTACATGCGACAGTGGGGACAAGGAGTACAGGTCCAATTCACCATTTGAAGTTAAGAGCATCGAAAATGGTAATTACTTAAACATCACTTCTTAACAGCCACATCATCAATTTTAACATAAATTAGGTAAGACCCAACTACCAAGATGGATTAAAATTTGAGAATCAATTCTTTAGCGCCACATCACCATCTCTAATAAAAAATATTCAAACTTTTGATTATATTTTATAAAATCTCAATAACATGAAAATCAAAAATTATATTCTAGCGACTATGTAAATACAACACAAACATGTTTATTCATTCATCCATAATAATATTTTATATAAAATTAATAAGATTCAAATTTATAAAATATAAACCAGTATCATAATATTTTCAAAAAAATGTGTTTGACTCTTATTTTCAAAATGTTTGGAAACATAGGAAACATATTCAACGATATCAACTCTAAGTTGATGTGATGTCTCGATCCCAAATTTCCGAGCATCGATGGATTGAAGTTTGAAATTCTTGAATTAACACTTCCGTGACTTGCATCGATGGACTTTGATCTCCTACATTTCAATATTATAGTTTACATGATATAAAATAATATTAAATACATAAATAAAATTAAAAAATATTTTAAAAAATTAAAAAAAATTCTCATTTATGAAAAATATACATAATCAAAATTTAACTTTGATTATAATCCAATCAAATTAAAAATACAAAACAAGCAATACCAAGAGTCCATCATTGATTTGCTGGTCTTTCACAGATTAAGTGGAACAAACTCCTTAACTAAAGAGCAACTCCTTATTAAGGAGTAGTTCTTAAACCTCCACAACGGCCCTTCTTAAATAAGGTGTGCTCCCTATTAACAAAACTGGGGTTAATGATCTACCTATGTGGATGCTCTATATCCCGTATCGCATTACTCAATGACTTAGGACAAGAAAAGATAATGGGTGAGGTCTATCAATTGTTAGGGGCAAAACACACACAATAAGAAAAATAACCAGTTTGCTACTGCAGCAGTTAAGCCCAAATCGAGCTACCGGGTTGCATCGTGTCTTTCCCAACTACATTTGGGACAAAGAAATGTCGAATCCAGAATGAATTTTCTGGAAACAATTGAAGACAAAAGACATCCTCTTGTGCATTGTTTCCACAAACTACTAATTCTACATTGCTGCATTTATGAAAACTTGAGTACATAAGGGAAAACTGAACAACAATATTCATACAAGAAAATGTTCACAAGCAAAAGGGGTTCACTACATGCCCAACATTAAAAAACCAATTAACCATTCCTTGTTCCACGTTTTTCTACCATATGATTTTACATTCAAGTTCCGAATATGATTTTTTTGGAAGAAAAAGTTCTCCAACAGACAGGGATCCGGCTGCTCTGCAGAACCAACATGTTGTGAATCATTGCTCTACAAACTGCATCATGATATGTTAACTCCGAGCATTAACTCTTAAGATAAACATATAATTCTCTCCTTCATCATAAAGACTTTCTCAGTTTGTAATGTTCACCAATGTTGGATATCAACTAAATTGTGCAACACATTTTCTTCTACCCCTAACCTCATTTGATCCTTGATATACACATTATGGAGCAACATTTCCATGTCTGCATTCGTTTCTTCCTTGAGTTCATCCGCAGTGTTTCGAACCTCCCTTCTCAATCACTCTGTTACATTTTAATTTCGTAAATGACAATTGTTAAAAATGGAACGTTCTGGCTTGGTAACCGATGAATTAACTAGTAGTCCAATGGTTCTACATGCTAGGGTTATCGGAAGTCATTTTCATCCCATCTGTACGGTTCAGTTTGATTCTCTCTGTTGGAATATGAAAGGAACTAATCACCTAATATCATTTGCCAAACACCAATTGCAATTCAAGTAGACACACTTTAACAAGTGATCCCTTAGGCTACATCTTCGTCTGAGTATTCCGTGATTTGTTTAGTGATCTCTGCCGTTTCAATAACCACAACAGGGCAACATTTTCGTTTAAACGGTGGATGACAATTGCTGTCACAAATACACCTACAATGAACCCTGCTCAACAAAGGTAGGCGCATTGTGACTGAAATGAATACCCAACACTACTTCCAAAACAAAGGAAGGAAAAACGATCACTTCAAAGACCCTCAATACGGACCTCAACACATTCTGCTGCAACAGCCACAAAACAAAGTTAATGGTACGTGAAGGTGACCAAATGCAAGCAATAAGAAAATGAGATGGTGTCAGAGAGCTTCAAGTGGGGTGATAATATCCTTCCTCACACAACAACTCTCTGGTGCCACCTTATTAGATAAACACACACGACAAAAATTTCGTTCGTCACAGCCAACGACTAGCTAATTACAAACAATAAATCTAAGATCTATCGGAGCCCGGACCACGAACATAATTCCATTTCTATTCACGTACATACCAACATTAAATCTAGAGGTGTTCTTTATAAACATCTCGATCAATTTCAATATAGCACCATTTTATCCCGTTCAACTCCAAAAAAGAGCATTCACACCAACTAATTAAAGTTAAAGTTTCAGAAGAGGGATGCTGGAAGGTAGAAACCATGAAGACGAGAGAGGGATGAATACCTCGGCCTGGGAAAGGTGAAGCTGAAGAGAGAGGCACAGGGTGAAAAGAAAATGCGTGATGCTCACCCCCAGGGACTTACCCTAAATTTTGCAGTATACGAGGTCTAGCATTTGTGTGTGTCAGTGACGAGTGAGAGCATGACACGTGGGGGAGGGGGTGGACGATCCCTGGTTTTTTAAACATTGTCTCATTGGATTTGATAGTGTTCGTGTTCTAGCCAACACTTATACTAAACGTCTAAAACTAGATTCTTTGTGGATTCCTGTGAACATCTTAGTATAATCCAAGAAAAGGGAACTAAGATATTGCCTCTTGGAAGTAATGCTCTTTTGCTGGAAAATATAGCACATGTTCTATCAGTAGAATTATAAGGGAAGTCATTGGAGATTCTTCTCATTCTAAGAAGTTCACCCTTGTCTCTTAGCTTGAAGTTTTAAGTTTTTAACTTCCCATTTGATATATTTACTGTGTGACTCTTCTCATTTTAAGAAGTTCACCCTTGTCTTTAAGTTTGATGTTTTTGAAAACAAAGAGTCTTTCTCATTCTCATTAACTGCAAAATCATCATTACATATTTGTGTCAGGTTTAGGTCGCACAACTCTTAGCTAACAACTGTAAATAATTTGTTAAAACATTTTAAACTCTTTTGGCTCACACACTGTGGGGTGATCCTCACAAAAATGGACCTTTCATTAGGTTCATGTGCCATATTGGCAATCTCTGCAACTCGAGCGCGCCTTCAATCTTCATCTTCACCGGGGTGCTTCAGCTCTATAGTTTTGAGAGGCTGTTGCTGGATTTCTCCCATCTGCTGCAAAAGGTGTTTGTTGAAGGAGTAGAGAACATGACTGTTGGTTTGGAGCAGTCTGGTACTGCATGCCTCCATGTTATTCAGTGTTGGCCAGATTTTTCCTCACCGAGTTACCACAACTCCGTAATTCTACTTTTGAGAACCTTTTTGGGAGGTTTTCGTTGGATTTCTCCAACCAGTGTGGTGGGAAATAATCAAAATCTCACCAGAGTCACGAGAGTACCAACTTCACACCTAGAAATAAAAGCATAAAAACAAACTAAATAGCTAACCTAAACCCTAACGTCATTCAGGGAAATCATGCCACAGTGCAAATCTACTCTCTCCCAGAAGCATGTGTCGTCTTAAGAGTATTATTCTCCGAACTTGCTGCAAATGTGGTACTACAGTTAGTGGGAACTCCATTGTGCGCCATAATCTATGCTGGACAAGTACGTACTACTACAGAAAGACCCAACATTTTTCAGTGAGTCAGACCACATCCCAACCACGGGATTGCCTATTTTGATTATTGACAGAACCTAACACCACTAATGACAAAGTCAAACCAAATACTTCCACTCGACTCTCCATCACAATCACCACAAAGGGTGCCGTGGCTGCAACCGTCTACGATGAATATTTATTAAGCTACTAGACATCACATTAGGTGGGGATAGATTTTAGCAATGGACAAGAGAAGAAAATACGCTGGATGTGATTTAGGTCAGAATTTTCGACAAGGTCGAGTTGGAAAGGAACCGTTCACTGCTTATTGTCATCGTTCGCTCCCCATTAACCGCTTTGACCCTCGTTAACCTGGTGGGCGCCCATTGACCAAGCTGGAAGACCATAGACTTTAGTGGACCGCTGGCGAGCTCGCCGGAAAGCTCTATTAACAGTATGCTTGTTCGCCAAACTAGTATCCCTCTATCCCAGTTGAAATTGCACGATAATAATTAACACGTTGGTTAAGGAAAATGTTTGACCGTTAATATGTCTACCTACGTATAGTATTGACAAATAAAAGTTGATATTTAGAAACTACTTGTTACAACGAATTGAACAATAACCTATACGATAACTAGGGGTGGATGTCTGGTCAGTTAATCGGTTATTGGTTTATTCTGTTCGGATTATTCAGTTTTACCCCTGAAAAACTCAAAACCGAAACCGATTAGATTAACCCAAAAAACTGAATTATCATAACCGAATTCAAAATTCGGTTTTGGTTTGAATTCGGTTTCAAAACGAATAAAATGAATTCTTCGGAAATTTTATTTTAAATGACTAATAATATATAAATTAATTTAAAATTCTATAAAAATATGTAATTTAATTTCTAAATCATCAAACTCAAGTATTTAAAATAATAATCCAACAACTACATTACAAATTTAACCGTAACAATTTTTGAGTTTTAAAATTATATTATATTATATATAATTTATTTATTTTAAATTGTAATTTGGTATTCGAGTCGGTTTTAAGATTGAGTTTCAATATCCAAAAGCAAACCAAAAACCATATTCAAGAATCGGTTTACTCAATTTGGTTATCCAAAAGTCGTATTTTCAATTTGATTCGGGTTATTCGAATTCAGATTATTCAGTTTTCAGTTCGATTTCAATTTTTGATTTTTTGTACATCCCTAACGAAAATATTGTTGTTCATATATCTATTCAAATATGCGTACAAACTTTCATAGACAATAATGTAAAAAAAATTAAAGTGTAATTTCAATTGGGGCAGAATGAGTATTCAAAGATTTGACTCACCATCAAACAGGACTCTTTAAAATGAGAAGCACCAATTAACTGTCTGTGGACTCAGTAACTCCATTGATGCTTATAGTCAAAGTCAGCCCCTGGGTAGTCAAATTTAGATGCTGATAACCAGTTGAAGAGTTCATAATGTCATACGGACGGAAGAATAGAGCAGTTAGAATTGTTATCTTCATACATCTTCATACTGTATGTTTTCCAAACAAAGGCACATTTAGAAAGAAAAACAAAACCCTGAAATTATCTGGACATCTAGCGGCCATGATCTCAGAGCATAGGCTGCAATATGTTCTAGTTCTTGCTTGTTTACTGTTGTCGTATCCTTCAACTTTATTATATGTTAGAACGGGATATTTAGTACTAGTGTATGGTAGCAGGATAATGTCTTCCAAACATGTATTTGATACGCTTTCCTAAAAGAAATTTACCGACCTACTATGAACAACATGTTACACAGTAACTCTTTTGAGATACGAAAAATAAACAATTGAATTTTAGTTGTTGACAAGAAACAACCGGACAAGGGTTTGCGGTTTTGTTTATATCTAAAAACTGAAAAAAATTCTGCGCATGAAACCTTTTCAAGGAAAGTAAGGTAAGTATATATTTTTTGTGTCTCATACATATAGCAGACCATTCTTTACATAGAGAATGATTTGTAAGAATGTCACTCTTCGTACGATTTGTAAGTATACAACTCTTGGAAATAGTACATTGTTTCTGAGTACACAAAGAGACACATTCATATTTTGGTGCAATATACAGTGTAACTTATTCACACAACTACATTGAATGTCATACGAATGGATACAACCATTCATATTATTTAATTTATTTTAACTATATCCTCAAGTATCCATACACATATACTCCACACTTCTGCATATTTATACTCTATATATACCACGAATACACAATGCTATAAATGTTTCAACATTATATGCCCTACCATTTCACAACTCGACTTTGAAACTTCCCACTACATTGGTTAACCAACCTTCACTACTTGCTAATGGCTCAGAAGTTGTTTTGCACACTCTGGCACCAATTCTATTGAGATAAAATTTTGATGGAACAACCTTTGTCTGTGGTTTCTACTGTAATAATGGTGATAGTGATAGCTACTATGTATCTAAATTCAAGGATTGCCTTTTTGGAGTCCATATCTTCATGAATCGAAGCGACAGTTCCCAATACTCTTCAATTCAGTACCCAAAATTAGTATGGTCAGCGAATATGAAAAACAAGGTGACATGGGAGTATTATATTTCTGTTGGTAAAATAAGCTTGGCTGCTTATGTGAAGTTCAATCGACCTCAAAGGTATTTTTTTACATCTAGCTTTGATGAATTTGTATTCACCAATGGATTTTTTTCTATGGTAGTACGTTTTTAACAGCAACTCGATTCATGAGGTTAGGGCCAGATGAGCACTTAAGGGTATTTGGATCAGGTGGAAATGACTGGGAAGAAGTCTCTGATCTTATCAGTTCAAGAGCTTGTGACTTCTCCATGGTGTGTGGAACATATGGTGTCTGTTCGGACGGGCAATGTGGTTGTCTGGAAACAAACTTTTTCACCCATACCAATTTTTGGCAACCAAGTATTGGATGTTCACTGGTCCAGCCAATTTCTTGTGATCATCCCAAATATCATACCCTTCTAGAGCTAAAAACGCATCTTATTTTGCATTTTATTCATGTAAACAAGACACATTTGTGAATGACTGTAAAAAAATGTTGTTTAAACAATTGTTCTTGCAAAGCAGCCCTTTTTACTAAATCGGTTGGACATAATAAGCCTACAAGAAAAGGAAGTTGTACACTGCTAAACGAAGTGCTTTCCATTGCTAACAGTGAAAACTCTAGAGCATCGAACTATAATACTACTCTGTACATTAAGGTCCAACATCCTCATGCAAAGGCTTCCCAGCGTAGAATAGTTATCTTTGCATCTTCCCTTTCAGCTATTCTTGGGGTGATCTCTGTGCTTGGCTGCTGCCTTCTTGTTTTTAGGAAACTTAACAAGCAATGGAATGAAGCTCGTGATGATTTTCTGGAGAATGTACCAGGAATGCCTGCACAATATTCGTACAAGGACTTGAAAGCTGCCACAGGAGATTTCAGTGAGAAACTTGGGGAAGGAGGATTTGGATCTGTTTACGATGGTTCACTAGGAAATGGTACGAAAATAGCTGTTAAGTGCCTTGATGGATAGGAAAAGTGAAGGATTCATTTCTTGTGGAAGTGAAAACTATTGGTAGCATTCACCATGTTAATTTGGTGAAACTGATTGGATTTTGCTTTGAGAAATCACACAGGCTTCTTGTTTATGAATACATGTCAAACAAGTCCCTGGACGGATGGATCTTCGATGGGTGTCTTCCATGGGACACAAAGAAAAGGATAATTTCAGAGATAGCAGAGGGATTGGCCAACCTACATGAAGAATGCAGCCAGAAGATAATGAGAAATTTCCAAGAATGGTGCTACAGTAGAGTAGGGTGGAAAAAAGGGGGAGGGCGCATTATGGTAATGTGCCCTCAAGGTTTTTCATTTTTTTTAAAAAAATTTGATGTCTTGTATGCGAATATGTGAAGAAGAAAATAAAAATGGGGAGGGCACATTATGGTAATGCGCCCTCAGGGTTTTAAAAATAATAATTTTTGATGTTTTGTTATGCAATGAAGAGTACGCATTATCTAGCCTGGATTTTTTTTTTTGAAAAATTGAAAAATGAAAAGTAATCCACGTGTGGTACGTGTAACTATTTTAAATGGATTACACGCGTGTAACTATTTTAAATGAATCATACTTTTATATTTTTATAACTATTTTATATATTGTAAATGAATCATACTTTTATATTTATATAACTATTTTTTATATTGTAAATGAATCATACTTTTATATTTATTTTCAAAATAAAACTTATAATAATTTTTGAATTTTATATGAGTCGAAATTTAATAAAACTAAAATTTTAAAATGAACACATTTTTTAGTTGAAAATTCATATTAGTTTTTAACTTCGTACTTTGAATAATAGTTATATTTATTATAATGGTTAGATTAATTTTATATAAATGCTTTCATTTTAAAATTATATAATATAAATAGTAATTAATTAAGTAGTAATATTATACTTTAACTTAAATAAATTTAAGATAAAAATTTAATATCATATGTAAATAATAAAAAAACATCAACAATTAAAGTTTTGCGTAACAAGACATCAAAAATTTTATTTTCTTTGCACGTGCCACACTTGGATTACATGCACCACGCGTGGATTGCAATCGCCACACGTGGATTACACGTATCACACCTACCTGTGTAGTACATGTGGATTACACACGCAGATGTTTTTTCGCGGATTACACGCGTGCCACATATGGATTACATGCGTCACACTGTAGCCACAAGTGGATTACACACGCGGATGTTTTTGTGTGGATGACACGCGTCACACCTACCTGTGTAGCCACACGTGGATTACACGTGCCAGACACCTACTTGTGTGACACGTGTAAACCACATGTGGTGCGTGTAATCCATGTGTAGCTTTACAAGTAGGTGTGACACGTGTAATCCACATGTGGTGTGTGTAATCAACGTGTGGCGCGTGTTATTCACGTGTGGTAAAATGGAAAACTTGCATATTTTGTTATTTTAATTTTAGATGTTTTATTTATGATTTTAATAACGCATCCTCCATAGTTTAGACACGCGTAATCCACGTGTGGTGCGTGTAATCCACATGTGGCTACACAGGTAGGTGTGATGCGTGTAATCCACGTGTGGTGCGTGTAATCTACGTGTGGTTACACAGATAGGTGTGACACATGTAATCCACGTGTGGTGCGTGTAATCCACGTATGACCCCCTATCCATTTTTATTTAATTTCCAATTTACCGCAAAACAAACCATCAGAATTTAAAAAAATTTAAACCTAGAGAATGCGCCCTCTCCATTTTTATTTAATTTCCAATTTCATAATTAAACAAACCGTCAGAATTTAAAAAAATAAACTAGAGGGCGCATTA
>JAULKK010287195.1:0-13701 GCA_032355705.1 Rubia peregrina
TTCCCCATCTTGCTATTACAGTCTTAGCTAGTTAGCTGTTTTTCACAAGAACTCGCTACTTACTAACCCTTTCCAACGATTACGTATTGGTGGAATTAGATAGCAATATCCTAATAATATTCAAGTTGGTCAGACTTAAACACATTAAGAATGAATTAAACCAAGAACAATCAAGAACACATAAGAATCAATTATAAAAGCAATCAGGACTCACGATTCATAAACTAATGTTTATTATTCCATGCCGAAATATGAATTAGCTACTCATAATGATTGAACAAAACAAATAAATAATATATTACGAAAACATATCTAATGTAAAATTAATATAACGAATGAAAGAATGCAAATCGGATTCCTATTGCTGCTGCATGCAAATCAAACAAAGAAATTATGCCCAGTATACTTATGCTGCTAAACAATTAATCACCCGAAACAAAGTAGTACTCCCTCTTTCTTTAACAATGACACACTTTCCTTTTTGGATTGTTTCTTTTATATTGGCTCATTTTTCATTTTTGGTAAGATTCCTTCAATTTCATCCACTTATTATACTTTTCACATTCTACATTCAATTTCATCCACTCATTTTCTTCTTCTAAATCCAAGCACCTAAAACTAGTATGTCATTGTTAAAGAAACGGAGGGAGTAATACAGATGCTTTCTACGAAAACGAACTAAAAACCTATGACATGTATATCTATCGTCCGCCCCCTGCGTGCAATATATATACATGTCCCCAAACCTTACTTTTACAATCTTCTAAAGGAATTGGAAAGTAAATACAATTCTATGGAATATCTAACTAAATAATAATAAGAAAAGTAATATCTCTTTTCTTATAATTATTTAAATTACAAATGCCAAAATCAAGGAGCAATATTTCCTCATTAATTCTTCCAATCTTCATTCTCTTCTAATTGCTTCTTTTTCCCCCCTTTTTTCAAATGCTGAAATAATGAAAATTCATTCTCCATTGGAGCATACTACCTCGTTAAAAAACCCGTTGAAAAAAAGAGTATAGTATTAAGCTCTCTTTTAAGCTCCAAAATTCTTCAATTTCACATCTTTCTTGCTTTCACCTCCAAAATCCTCCAATCACTAAATCTGCACATAAAACACACCTAAAGTACACATTATTCTCATAAAAGCTCAATTCACTACCCCAAATAAACAACACTAATCGCACACATCAGTCATTCAACTGAGCAATGCTTCAAACACTGAAAAATTATTTAATTAAATACGATTAAGTGTATGGATGACTCCTCCATTTTAAAACTATTTATAATATAATTTTAATTTTTTATTTTCTCTGTATCCGAATAAATTTTTCACTTGCTTTTATGGTACTATTTCCTCCTAAAAGTTTGACTGCACATTTGAATATGAGAAAGTATCAGAAAATACGGCATTTTCATAAGTTTATGGACAGTCCACAGTGATTTTCACCTTAAATATTGTAATTTTTCATAAAATTTAAATATTATATTTTAAAATAATTATTAATATGTATTTGAATGTGAAAATATAAAAAAATAACATAAAAAAATATTTTCATAATTTTAAAATTTAGTATGTAATTTAACAAATGCAGTGTATAAGGTGAAAAATAAATGGTCTGCCCATAAGTTTATGAACATGTTGCTTGTCAGGATACCCACTTTTTGAATATATATATATATATATGCAACAATATTATCGTATATGATATTGTTGAATTCGTCATGACAAATAGTTTCTAAATATCAACTTTTTATTTGTTGTTATTATCTGTAGGTAAACATATTAACAGTCAAACATGTTTCTTAAACAACGTGATAAAGATTATTGTGCAATTTAGACTGTGACATATGGAGGATAATCTTGTCTAGCATTGACATGAACAATCGCCTTACTCATGACCATTGTTAACTATAAAACTTTTGGCAGATAAATCATGCAAATAACACAAATACCCTTAGTAGTAGTTTCACTGACTTTTATTTCAGAGAATTGAAAAAGATCCTTAGTTTTTAAAAAATCATATAACATTTGAGAAAGGTATAAACTTTTCAAAAGTAGTATTATAACCTTGATTAGTGTAAAATCTCATAACTTAACCACTATCACCGTTTTTATCAAAACAAATTGAATGACAAAGGCTTATTTGTTTTGCAATCCCAGCTCATTAATTTCAACCACCTCCACCCACCAACCTCACCAAACTCGACAACACCCCTATAGTGTTTCATCGCACCACCATCACCATTAATTTCAGCCACATGGTCACTCACCTTCCCCTATCGGTCTCTTCATCTCTCCCCGTCATCGCTGACCCCATTCCTCTTTGTGTCTCCAACGAAGATTGCAACTCTCCTTCAATAAACACCACAAGCGCACAATCAGGCACCATCACTCGAAATCTTTGCTTTCTTTGCCTTTCTTCTCCGTATCAAATCCTCCTCAAATCACCATTGTTTGATATTTGTGCCCAATTAATTTCAATCATCGCCATTATTGTATGGATTGTACTTTTCTAGTTTCTCATGTTGTGAGAGGAATTAAGATTCCTCTAGTCAAGAAAACCCATATGTTCGGTAAATTAGATTGAATTCACCCTCGATTCTTTCAAATCCAACGTTGGTCATGCCAGATATCTCCTCCGGAAAAAGCAGTTGACAATGCAACTATGACGTTGAATTCTCCAAGGAAGATGACATGATGAGGGAATTTCAGATGCCTCACAGACTCATAGTGAATTTGATTGTTCGCATTCCGCCAGTCGAATATAAGGCTACTCTTGTTCAGAATTCATACCTCATGATTTGATGGCGGTCTCTCTTCAATTTTTTCATATTAATGGACAATTTGAGCTCAGTTGTATGAAAAGGACGATAAGTGAGTGCTCCAGCAAAGATATTCAAAAGGAAAATGATGATACTTTTTTTTCTCCAAAACTGTTAACATATTAAATTCGAGACCTTTTAGGTCACTTCAACATTGTAGGACTTTAACCGGCGTTAACTTCAAACTCATGCCAATTTAAGGGTATTTTAGCACTTTCAAAAAATATGGGGCCATAAAGCCACACATGAAAGAATTGAGGTTATATATGCACTTGATTTTTTTAAACTACATTAAATTCAAGGAATTTTAGGCATTTCACCATTGCCCACATTCACCAATGTAAGATCATGCCAGCTTAAATTTATTTTGACAATTTTGTAAAACTCATGGTTATATTAATTTAATTGTGGCACTCTTCTTTTTGCAAAAATGAATAAATAAAGATGCTAAAGAAATAAAAAGAGTTAACTTGAAAATAGATGAAATAAAATGAATAAATAATAATAATTTAAAGTAAAAAATCAAACTGAAAAGTGTGTTATAAATTAAACCCCTATTTTTTTCATGCTTCCAATTTTCAGTTGGGTGATTTGGTTAACACACTTTTAAAAATGTTTTTATCTAGTTAACACACTTCAATTATATTAACATCAATTGTTATGCGGTATACTGGGGATACATTGTGTACGGTAACCCCAGTAATTAAATATCAGGATAATATTTAATATTTTAAAATTTAACTCAATCCCTAGTATTTAGGTAAAGACAACTAATAAATTCTTACTTTACTGATATATCTGGTGATACCGTTCTTACGATATCCCAGACGTATGGTATAATTTACAATTTAACATTTATTGTATTGATGAATTGAACCAATTGTCCAAATGAGTTCTAGCAATGTTCGAAAAGACGTTTTTAGGCCCTAACAAAAAAATGTTCATATATACTGCCCAATGTTTTAAAAAAATATTTTTGAGCTCCATCGTCAATTTAGTCTCCATTTCTACAAGAGCAATCTCGTCATTTCAATTTTTTCCCTTTTTCTTTCCCCCCTTTTAATCCATTGCCACCATGATGACTAACACTACTTCTGCACTTTTGATGAGATGCCAAATTAAAACCTCGACCAAGTAGCATAGGAGATGAATTTTTCTGTATAAAAAACATCAATTAGTTTACTTTAGTAACGTTATATTGAATTTCTAATAAAACACTTCACTTTTAAAGACAAAAAAAATAGATTGCTTCCTTAATTTTCAGTAACGTGTATAAAAGGTGGAAATGAACCCCATGAAAATATATCAAGAGGATTGTTCTTTTGAAGTTGCGCCAATTAATCTGCAATAGAGTTTTCTCGTATGGGAATCCAATTAACTATCGGATCTCCGAGTATTGGTAACAGTGATCTACTATCATTTATAAGTACTCCGCAAACCAAAATTTAATCTATCTTCCGCACTTGATCGAATATCATTGATAATTTGTGGTGCATCCCCGTTGACAGCGGTAGGTAACAAGTGTTTCTCTGTACATCCTTTTACTGCTTCCATTAATGTCACTGCCTCTGTGATTTGAAATGGGTAACCATGAATAAAACACGTCACTTAAATTTTAAAAAATCCAAATATTGTACTACTGACTTTTGAATTTGAACGCTCTACAAGCGATTCCCGCGTTTTAGCATCAATATGGGCTGGACTAAACTAGGAATACAAACCCTGGCTCATATGGATTCCAGTTTTTATTAGGTTCGCTCGGTCCAATTTCTAGCACTAATGTCCGGCCTTTACTACAAGCCCATCAGAATGGCAAAGCGCACACATTTTTATAGTGTGCGTGTGTGTCCAATTTTTAACAAGCGCATGTTTGTTAGAGTACAAGTTGATTTTGGTCATGATTTTCAGAGTTTCAGTTCAAATTTAGTCTTATACTACTATGTTCAACACACTTTGTTTTAGTTCAATTCGGATAAACTTCAAAGATCAGATCCTTATTTCAAAAGATGAGAGCAATTTTATGTTTGCTCTTATTAACCTATGCATTGGTCAGCAAGTTTTTGTTTCCTTCTCTGTTGTAAAACGGTTGATGATTTAGGAATTAGTAGGCTTGATTGTTGGGTAAGATTGTTGGCCTTGATTGCTGTACTTACTCTACAATAATTTAGGAATTAGTAGGTTTGATTGTTGGGCTTGATTGTTGTACGACAACTTAGGAATTAGTTGTAGAATCAGGCGTGATTGTTGTAGAATCCTTGTATAAAAACACTACATGATCAATCAGAAATCTTAACATTTTCACCATATTCAATTCTATTTGTTCATATGGTATCAGAGCTATCATCGATCATCAGTCATGGCTTTCGCAAACAACACTCAACCCACTTCGTCCGCCTCTCAAATCCTTTTTACCGCTTCTGGAGGTGTCGCGGCAACCCTGCAATTCCCGACACTTGCAGTTCGCTTAGACCACACCAATTATTCACTATGGAGAGGCAATATTCGTTCGGCTCTTGAGGCGTACGAGCTTGAACATTTTCTTGTTCCTGGCGGCGCTCCGGCTGCAACAATTCCCTCGACTGCTACTGCACCAACTGCTGGTCCTTCGGCTGATTCCCCTCCTGGTTCCACCGAGCCCATGCCGAATCCAGAGTTCATCTCCTGGAAACGCAAGGACCGATTGGTTCTTCTGTGGCTTCGCTCAACTCTCACATCTCCGATGTTGGGCCATGTTGCACGCGCCACCACCATTGCTGACCAATGCATAGGTTAATAGCTCTAAATATAGTTTCTATTTCTAAAATAAGCAATTTTAATGTAATTTATCAAACACTGAAATTTGCTCAACTTATAGGTTAAGTTCTGTCAAACACACTTATAGATATGTTGATCATGGGACGGTTTCAGACAATTTAGAGACCATGTTCATCATGTATATAAAAAATGAGGTCCTGACAAAAAAAACAGATAGAAAACACCTTAATATTATCACAAGGTTTTCGAAACAAGATAAAAAAATATATTTAGAATTTTCTTTGGAGTCGCAATTTATGTTTGGGACCAAGATAGTATTAGAAGTTTCGAGGATGAAAAAGCCGGGTTGTGTCCTGACTTCATTTCATTCTTTAATTGACTGTTTCTCGCTTCTGTCTTTTTCATCACTAGGCTTAAGACATCATTATACTTCGCAAAAGCGGCTTCACTTGCAATTTTACCAATTCCTGGTGGAAAATTAAATAAACAAAACCCAAGTAGCAGCCAAATAAGGGGCACTAAACAATGACTTGAACAGAACGAAATCCACTCAATTCGCTCGCCTTCTGGTGACCAAGTAAACGACACTTTAATAACCAATATGCTCTCTCAACTTCTATATTGCATGCTAGATTGGACTTTCCATAAATTCACAAATCACTTGACTTTCATCTTCACTTCATTATTATTAGGCACGAACGCTCTTCCATTTGCTGCCTTCATCCTAGTATTATCCCATCCACACACCCGAGGGGTAAAATAGTCATTTTAATCTTAGTACTATCATACTCCGGATTTTGAAGTTACTCGTGTTATCATAGTCCCCCCTCTTCAACTATGAAAATTTTATCATAGGACAATTTCAGACAACTTAGAGACCGTGGTCATATATATTTTAAAAAATGAGATTTTTTGGGTTCAAAATTATTAACATGTTAATTAATGTAATTTGAGAGGATCCGTTGAATATGGGAGCTAGGGTCCATTCATTACAGTATTGGATTACAAGAATCTACTACAAAAAAATATTTATTTTTAAAATATGTAATTTGATAAGAATTTATCACAAACGTTTTACTTATTTTAACAGTATGTAATCTACCAAGAATCTACCATACACATGTTTCGTGGTCGGCGGTACTTACTTTTACAATATGTAATCTGATAAAGACAATTTTTAAAATTTGGAAGGTTTATATAAATTGTGAGATTTGTTTGGGTTCAAAAATATTAACATATTGTTTAATGTAATTTGAGAGGTTCCTTTTAAATATGAGAGGTCATTCATTACATTTATTACAGTAGTAGATTACAAGAATCTACTGTAAAAGCTTTATTTATTTTACAATATGTAATTTGGTAAGAATTATCACAAACACTCTACTTATTTGAACAATACGTTATCTAATAAATATCTACCATACACGTGTTCGATGGTCAGTCCTCCTTACTTGTAATCTGATTGACCATTTTCAAATTTTTGTCACGATAGAAGTAGATAATATCAACATTAAATTAGAAAGAAGATAGAATTTTAAAATAAATAACATAATGAAAATCTAATTTTATATTTTGATTCTGATAATCTAATGCTAAATATCAACTAATTCTCCATTCTCATCCTATAAAACTGTCTGATGATTTTACCTTGCCATTGCACGAGCAAAAACTAAAAGGTGAGTCAAGTATTTTCTTTCCTTGCAATAACCTTAAAATAAAGCGTTTAGGGCCCTCGGCGCCATATAAAAACCACCCCATTTCCAATCACATTCCCCTCAAAGTTTTTCCTTTCATTGCACATTCTGAGACCCTTCTGCCTGTAATGAACTGGGATTTGCTTCATTTCAAGAACAAAGCTTTCAGTCTAAGGTTTTTGTCCATGTTTATGTTTATGGCAGGAGGAATTGGTGTTCGTGTGCAGTTCTGATACCATGGGCATTTGTTTGAGCCAACAAGGAAAGACTGAGTTGCAATCTTCATCAATCGCAGGTAATAAAAGCTGCACAAACTGTTCTGTAATCTCCCACATGTTATTACACATGCTGTTCTGTTTATGGGGGGTTATCAATTATCACGTCTTCTTTCAGAAAGAATCTTGTTTGTTTTGCAGTTTTGTATTGGTTTGTGAAATTACTGAATCTCCTTTGTTGATCGATTGTTTCTGTAGGGGTTAATTCAAAGGCTGTGAGTTCTACTGATGGGACACAAACTAGTAAAATGGGAAGCAGCAAGGCTTCATCTTTCTCAATTCCTCTGACTCCTAGGAGTGAGGGAGAAATTCTGCAGTGTCCTAATTTGAAGAGGTTCACTTACGGTGAACTGAAAGTGGCAACCCGGAACTTTCGACCCGACAGCGTTTTGGGCGTGGGCGGGTTCGGGTCTGTATTCAAAGGATACCTAGATGAGCATTCACTTATGCCATCGAAGCCCGGGTCTGGGATTGTGGTTGCTGTTAAGAGGCTTAATCAGGAAGGCTTTCAGGGCCACAAAGAGTGGTTGGTAAGTAAATTTCAGGAGTTTTTTTTTGTTCTATGCTAATGTAGTTCAGATCATCTGAGTTTTGTGAATGTTAAGTCCTCCATTGTCTCTGTGGTCGTTGCTGTAATGTTGTTGATGTAATTGTTGGAAACTGGCTGATTTGGGTTTTGCAATGTGAATGTGTAGGCTGAGATCAATTACTTGGGTCAATTGCGCCATCCTAATCTCGTGAAGTTGATTGGTTATTGCTCGGAGGAGGATCAGCGGCTTCTGGTTTACGAGTTCATGCCTAGGGGTAGCATGGAGAACCATCTATTCAGGAGTAGGTTTCCTTTTGATCGATCCTCATGTTTTGATTTAGATAGCATTGATCTGAATTTTATTCTATCTGCTGCTCATGGGGTTTTTTCGGCCTTTCAGGAGGATCCTACTTCCAGCCTCTTACTTGGGGAGTTCGCATGAAGATTGCTCTTGATGCTGCAAGGGGGCTTGCATTTCTTCACAGTGCTGAAACAGGAGTTATTTATCGAGACTTCAAGACGTCTAACATCCTCTTGGACGCGGTATGTTTGAAGGAATGATTCTTTCTGTTATTAAGGATGGTTCTCATTTGTGATCATGTTCTGATCTTTCTGAACTAATGCTTTTAATGGATTGATTTTGCAGAATTACCATGCGAAGCTCTCTGATTTCGGACTGGCTAGGGATGGTCCAACCGGCGACAAAAGCCACGTCTCTACTAGGGTCATGGGGACCTATGGCTATGCCGCCCCAGAGTACCTCTCAACAGGTACAAACTTAGAAAGTGTTCTGAGCTAACGCAGTACATGCTAAACCTAATTCGCGGAAAATTCTGTTTGAAAGCCACTCTACTTTCTAAATACTTTTTCGCAATCCTGTTTATAGTTTACAGACAAGTGTCTAGCTTCCAGAGACTAACCTGTGCTTTCTCGTGTAAAATCAGGCCATTTGACAGCGAAGAGTGATGTGTACAGTTTTGGCGTCGTCCTCCTGGAGTTCCTGTCCGGAAAGAAAGCAATAGACAAGAACCGACCTATGGGAGAACAGAACCTGGTCGAATGGGCAAAGCCGTACCTTTCCAGCAAGCGGAGGATCTTCCGCATCCTAGACTCCAGACTGGAAGGGCAGTTTGCAATGGTTCAAGCCCAGAAGGTAGCGTATCTTGCTATTCAGTGCCTCTGCGTGGAGCCGAAGCTGAGGCCAACCATGGATGAGATCGTTGCAGCTCTCGAAGAGCTTCAGGAAACAACTGGCCATGATCAGAAGCTCGAAAGTGACCACCACCAGCATGGCCATCGGAGCAAGAGGCACTGTGGTAAAACCGTCGAAAAGGCTCCGGGAATGGCAGCTAGTTACCCTAGGCCTTCACCTTCAGCACTCTATACTTGATACTGTCTTGTAATCTTACATAGGTTATACAGTCTCATGCAGGAGGGGGGAAGGGGGTTCTTTGCTTTGGATCATTGGTTTTTAGTTTTAAACTGCTTTTCAGTTCAGTCAGTTTTAATAAACTTTAGCTTTGACTAGATTTAATTTGGTAAATTCAGTTTAATGAGGTGAAAAATACATGGCCTTAGTCTATGGTTGGACCACTTGTAAACGGCAAGTTTAATGCATTCACTATTGAGGCCCAATTTTTCCTGACCGATCCAAATTGAAATAAACTAATTTGAACATCAAAAACACTTTCAAAATGAGTATGTAAGAGATACTCAATTAAAATACAAGGTGATATCATAAATCACAGAAGTGCTCAAGAACATACATCACATTATTCCCAAACATGTAAGCAAATTCTTGTATTATAAGACAAGGACAATGAAAAAAGAGAGCATAAAGCAAATTGTAATACTCGAAATAAAGAAGCAATCAAGAAAGAGAAGGGATTTGGAATAACCTATCTCCTCCGAAAGTGGTCCAAGATGATTACCGAAAGGCCATACATCCATGTAAATTGTATTCAAATATGAGGTATACATGTATCTATCTCCTTTCTCATACCCTTGAACAAGAATCACATGCTTTTTCAATGACCATGAGTTAATTAATGAGATTATCTCATATTCTCATTCCCAAATAAACAACCTGGTCAAATTCACCTGTACTCAGTGTCCCATCATTTCAGTGTCACGAATTAATAAGGACGTAACAAATAACGTTTAAGGACCAACCTTATCAAATTCACGTGCATAAAACTAGGGGGGGTAGTCACACATGATAGATGAACAAGTCATGCTACGAACGAGCGAAATCATCTTTTAATACACGTAACATAATTCAGTAGCAATATTATATAAGGAGGTGGGCTGCCGGAAGTTATTCCCCGGCCTCTTCGACAGCTGCCTCACCCCGTACAACAATCGCCGGGAAAAGAAGATCTCAAAAACTCAAAATTACCAACTCATTAGCCATGAGCTTAACAAGGGGGGCAATACTTACCATAAGCCACCTCCCTCTTCCCAATATCATGCCCTTACCATCATATACCTATAACATTATATATGCTAGCCGGAATTCGCTGCTAGTACTGGTTAATTCCCAGCGCCACTTCATAATTCCCCCCACCAAAAACAGGAGAATTGAAGCCAGGATTACTTTTACTATTACTACTAATTACCATATACTAATGGATCGATTAAACCCTGACGTTCTTGCCGGAGAACGTCTGGCCGAACTGCCAGTAGGCCGGAGCTACGTTCCACGAGGTGGAGCTGCGGCGGTCGCTGGTTTTGACTCGGAAGGAAAGCGCCTGTCCGGTGAGCTCCGCGTCAGACTGCCAGTTCTGCCCCCAGTTCCGGCTGAGCGCGATCCACGGAGTCTTCTCTCCCTTGACGCTGGCGTGGATCACGTCGCCGGCGCCGGCGACGTTGGTGATCAGAATCAGGTTGAAGTATTTGTGACCATTTATGGTAAATCTGATGCCTCCGGCCTTTCTGCATGGAACCCTGCAAAAAAATCACATGTTTTCATGTCAGCCGAAGAGGGCCCCGCTGAAACGGAAAGGGCGTGGGTGGTAGGCCCATAACCAGAAAAAACGGTTAATTCCCTGAACACGATGAGCGGATCTTTCTCCCGGATTCGGATTCCGGGGAGAAGCTGACATGAGAATACGATGAAGATGACAGAAAGAAAAGTAGAGCAAAAACGCGTCTGAAATCTGAGCTTATGCGTTAAAGTTAAAGGTTATCACATGGTCTGGTACTACTCTTTTGTCACAAAAATCACGGTTTCCTCCATAAATTAACAAAACGACACTATCTCCTCGAGCCTTGTCAAGAAATTCGAATCAATTCAGCATTTATCACAGTATATATACCTCCTCTTGCACACATAAACTTTAAACATTTAACGAAAAAATAGAAATATAACCATTAATAATTTTAAATATTAAATCCAAAAATCATGTAAAATTGATAATTTAACTACACATGCTACAAAGAAAGTAACATTAACCAAAATGACAACATTTTTTACCATGGGTGCTACTGCTATTGAGTATATACTCGTTTTAATATTTGTTTAAAAGACATAGTGGCATAATTATATTGGAATATTTTGAATGCTTGTGAATATTTTCTATTCAAGTATTTTTAGTGGTTCTTAGTTTCATATTCTGATTAAGTGTGAAAATCTTGCCTGAATTCTAGTAATAGTAAAAAATAAGGTATGATTTGAAGATGAATTGTCACAAATTCATCACATCCAGAAATATATATTAAAAAAAGTATAACATGCTACATGCACCAGGGGATTGTAAAATGAATGAAAATTTGGGGATTGAGGATTGAGCGCATGTACCGGCGGTAGTTGACGGGAACAATTCCGGCCTTGTACTCGGCCATCTTGAGGAACATGGGCATGGCGAGGTCGAAGTGTGGCCGGGGAGGATTGCACCACCCACCGTTGTCGTTCGGCAAATCGTAGTTCGGCGGGCAGAAATTCGTCGCCGTAATCATAATAGTAGGGCTCCCGGAAAGGCACGATTTCGGATCGCCGGCGCATTTCAGCTCGAAGCAGGCCCCACAGCTCAACCCCTCGTTGAACAGCGCCGTGCTCAGCGCCCCCGTGTTCACTCCATACCCCTGGCTGTAAAGGTTGCCGTACCCACAAGCGCCGCCTACAACAACACACAAATTTTAACCGCCATTAAAAACAGATCTCGCGCATGCAAACGAAGGTGAAGATATACAATTATACATAGTTACGTACCCATGGTGCCGGAGGCGTCGCTGCCGCCGTAGAAGGTGGCGTGGGCGCTCTGCCAGTCGCCGCCGGTATAGACGCCGGGGATTCTACCGGCGGCCGGAGTTAGAAAACAGAGTAGAGTAGTAGCGATGCAGAGAACCGGAACCGGAAACGGAAACCCCATCGGCGGCGGCGAGTTTGAAAATTTGAATTGATTTGTTTGGGGAGAGGGGAAGAGAGGGAAAGAGCGGGAGATGGAAAATGTGATGCGAGAGAGAATGGGGGAAAGCGTGGTGCTTAAAAAGGGTCGGGGAGTGTGGGTCCCATTGAGGATTCACCATTACCGGTAGTACCAGTAAGCCTCTGTGATTAATTTTTTCCGGAACAAAAACACCCCTCTCCTTCCTCGTGATCGATGCTTTTTCAGTTTTTCTTTTTGTCTCACAAATTCACTCTATTCTCTCTGCGTGCGCGTGTTTATTTCCATTCGATTTTCTAATTGTCACTCAAAATGAGCTTTTTTCAAAGAATGATATGTTTTCTTTTCTAACTATATTTTCATAAATTATGAAAAAATCAATATTCAAACTGTAAAACAGAATAATTGAAGATAAATTTTTTAGATTTTATTAATCAGGTCATAACTTATAACCACTGAACGTTGAATATTAAAGTTGTGATATTACAACTAAAACTTTTTACCCCTTCTATTATTCTAATTAAAATTCATCTTTCCACATAGTTATAGAAATACCGGCTTTTCCAAGATTTTGCAGTTTGTTTTGTATTCAAGTGTTAGTTTGCGGTTAGAAAACAGGAAAGAATATAAATATGGCACTTCCCTTTTAATTTATTTTTTGGGTTATTCGTGGTTGTGGCAATGGTCTCATCCATCACATGCCAATTGGTACAGAAGATACTGATTTAGTGGTTTGGTGTTGGCGACGTCAAGATTTGGATTCCGTTACCACCGTACCACACTATTGGTACCGACTTGTACTGCTAATCTTGGCTCCTCAGGTAGTGGGGAAAAATGAAAACAAACTACTGGAGATGTTAAAATTGATGAGAAATTTCCTTTCTTAGTTTTTTTGTTTGGTGTTGTGAACTTGTGATAACGGTGGTAACACGAGAACTACTTCTGTAAAGTATAGAATGGTATTAGATCCCATTATATTTGATAGAGTGCGAATTCTACCATTATAAATAATAAGTATATAATTGGAATGTTATCTCCTCCTCCGGTCCTCTATAATTGTTCCCATTTAAATTGACACAAAGTTTTTTAAAATGTCGAATTATTGGTCTAGGTTGTATTAAAAGAGTAAAAATTAAACTGAATACTGTAGATGAAAACAATACTCCCTCCGTCCCAGGTTAAATTGCACAACAATCATTATTACGCTCTTCGAGAAACTTGTCTAATCGTTAATA
>JAULKK010287205.1:0-13700 GCA_032355705.1 Rubia peregrina
TACTAATATTCATTATTAATGCAAGGACTGAACCATTATGATCTAGAAGAACAGCAACTGATCCACAATTTCCAGAGTTAGAGTTCCATGAAGCATCTGAGTTTCCTTTATATCTTCCATTTATAGGTTTATCCCACTTTATAATGCTTAATGATCTATGCTGGATGTTATAAAATGTTATTAAACCAGCACCAATCTAGTGTTGACCATTTTTGGTTGTTTTTAAGTGGAAAGACAGCAAGTGATTGTCTAATCATGTCCATAAACCTATTCCAAACCACATATACAGAGCAAACACTACCTTCATGGACTCTCTTGTTCCTAGCATTCCATAAAGACCAGCATAAAAACATTGGAGACATCCTTATTAAAGCATCATTTGTGGGATCCAGGTTTGATTTAGAGAAATCGTAAGAAAACCTATCACATTGTTAAAGTCATGGTTAAAGTCATCCTTAATGCTAACATAATCCTTTAAGGTTAGATGTGGCATTGGTACTGGTAACTGGCCCTCCCATTGATCAATCAACAGGCCTTGGCCAGTCCAGTTGCCAAGCCAGAAGCTGCAAAGTCCATCTCCTATTTATATTTTAGTGTTAGCTTCCCCTATGTGCTGGATTTTACAGATTCTTTTCCAAGTATGTGAATCTCTATATGTATGTGGGAAGGACCATAGCAGTTTAGACCAAATAGTTTCACCTTGTTGGACCGTCCACCAAATCTTAAGAGAGCATGTGTTAACTGTTGTCCTAATATCCCTAATGTCTAGGCCATTTTGAGATTTAGGGTAAGCTATGTACTTCCAACTTCTCCATGTCTTATTATGTCCAAACTCATATTTCCCCTAGAAGAACTTAGCAAATTTAACTTGTATTGCATCAGTAACTGTCTTTGGAGGGTTTAAAGCTGCCTAAATGTGTTGGGAATATGAGTTAATCACATTTTTAGTCAAACTTAAAATCCTAGCCTGAGATAGACAATAATTAGACCAGTTCCCAAGAGCCCTGTCAATTTTCTCTAACAATGGTTGAAACAGGATTGTTTTCATCCTACAAAAATATATTAGGCATCAAAAGTATTTAAAGGGTGTTATTCCATGCTTCATGTTGATTATGTCCTTAATCTTTCTAATGAACACCGGAGTGTCATTCCTATTGACAAAGAAACCACTCTAATAAAATTAACCTTCTGGCTTGAAACAGATTCAAAATTGGTGAGAAACTTTTTAATTTTTTTCAAGTTTAGGGGATTACCCTTTAAGAATAGCACTGTGTCAGCAGCAAATCTCAAATGTGTTATATTAGGGCAGCCCCTTGGCATATTAAATAATTTAAGGTATCCCACCAGAAAAAGCTGGTTTAATGGTCTAGTAAATTCCTCAGTTAATATATTGAATAGAAATGGGCTAAGGGGGTCACAAGGGGAACCCCTTATTAACACTGAAAACCAAGCTGAGGTAATAGAATTAAGAACATTTCTAACAAAAGTTCCATCAAATCCAAACCTAAGAAGGATAGAATTAGTGAAACCCCAAGACACTCTATCAAAAGCTGTCATCATGTCAAGTTTAATAATAACATTTTGCTTACCTATCTGTTTATTAAAGAGTCTCATCATCTCTTGCATTAGAACCACATTGTCCACTATGTCTCTGCCATTTAGGAAGGCAGATTGCTCTATTGAAATGATCCTAGGCATCAAAGGTTTCATTCTTTCCATTAAAATCTTGGAAAAGATCTTGTTTAGAAAGTTGGACAAAGAAATTGGCCTAAAATCTGCAAAGCTACCTGGATTAACAACCTTAGGAATGAGGGGAATCCAGGTGCTGGAAATATCCCCGGGAATATGGGATCCCTTTATAAAGTCATTAACATCCTTTAATGGATCATCTTTGATGATCTCCCATGCTACTAAGTAAAAATTTCCATTAAAACCATCAGCACCTGTTGCAGCTTCCTTATTCAATCCTTTAACAACATCTTTAACCTCATTAGTAGTGGCAGCTCTAGTCAACATCCTATTTTCCTCCTCATTAATCAATTTAGGAATGTGATCTAGAAACACATTGTAAAGAGTACCAGATACAGGTTTAGAATCATCTGTTAGTAATTTTTGGAAAAGGTGACTACCTCATTTTTAATCATGTCAGGATCATGAATCCACTGCCCATTACTATCCTTAATCTTTGTGATGTTCATGCCATGTCTTTTCTGCCTACAGGAATTGTAGAAGAATTTAGTGTTCGAATCACTACATTTTAGCCATTTATTCCTTGATTTATTCTTCCAAAAAATCTCCTCTTCACTTAAGGCTTTTAACAACTTTGCCTTATTTAAATTTAGTTCAATGAGATTATTGTTAGAGCTTGAATTCTGGTAACTGAGGTCGCTTTGTTATACCTTCTCCTCTACCATTTTAATATTGTCAGTTATGTTCCCAAATATCTCCCTATTCCACTCCTTCAGCTTCATTTTTTAGTTTTTTAAGTTTAAGAGTGAAGCCTAACATCCCTATTTCATTCATTGGTTGGTTCCAATTATTTCTCACCATATCTAAGAATTCCTCCCTCTTAGTCCACATATCCTAAAACCTAAATGGTTTTTAGCTCTAGACAATCATTCTTCCTAATTTCAACTAGCATGGGAGAGTGATCAGGTGTTGTTCTGTTAAGTATGTGTACAGTAGTCCCTGGATATTTCTCTAACCATTCCTCACCAGCTAAACATCTATCTAGCCTCTTCTAAATAGGACCATATAAACCTATTTCCAATCACATTAATGTGTTTCGAGTTTTTAAAGATAATAAAATCAGCAAAGTCATTTATGTGATTAATATTAGGTGAACTGGATCCCTTGTATTCATCAATTGATGCAATTGTATTAAAGTCACCCAATATTAGTGCATAATTAGTGTTCATTTGCAGGAGCTGGTTCCATAGAACCTATCTTTCTGCTCTCGAATGCAATGCATACACAAAAATAGCCTCCCGTAAGAATTGGGCAGAATCACACATTACTGTAATAACTAGAAATTGCTCTTTAGATTCCTTAAAAGTAACAGTGTAGTCATTTTTTCAAAATAACCAGATTTTAGAATTGGAGGACATGGAATGATCAAATTTAAGCATATTCTTAATGACTTCAATTTGTACTAGTTTCTATTTAGGTTCAATTATGCACAATAGGTTAACATTATACATATTGATAAGCCTTTTGAGCCTCCTAATAGATGAGTTCAGACTTCTCACATTCCAGACCAACATATTGAATTTTCTGAGGGAATCAACCATGATTAACAAATGAAGAGCTTTTAGAAGTAGACCTCAAGGTCATCTTATTAAGCTGGGTGAAAAATTTATTTTTCCTTTTTTCTGTTTTAGGACCTCATTATTATCTGAATGTTGTATCCCATCCTCAGGATTAGTGGACTTACCTGGAGAGAGAGTACCTGTCATTTTCCTAGCTTCCTTACCTTGTTCCTCATCATTGGAATCCTTCAGGTCACATTCTCCTTGATCCATGTTATCAGACAGAGATCCATCATCAGAGTCATCCAGAATGCTGAACATGTTCTTCATTAGTCTGTCAACACTAAAAGGTTGGTGAGGTTGTAACTGATTTTCAGTTACATGTTTAGTTGCAGCCTGACTAATATCTATATCATCAGGTGAAAAATTAAGGTTTGACTTGAATTTCATTTTGTCAAACGCACCATCATTAGGGCTGTAAGCTTTCAAGTTAATAATCACAGGGTTAGGTTCAATAGGTACATCCATAATTTCCAAGGATTGAGACTTATTTTTGTTTTTAACTACCCTCCATTCTGCAGTCCTAATAGGGCTATGAGCATTCCCAACTTCTTGAAGAGACACTGAGGTGCTATCCTGAGATTTCATTTGAGGCATTTCCTTTAAATGTTGGTCCGGATCTTGATTTTGATTATCATCACTTGGCTCCTTATTATCACCCTCATCTACATTATTATGACCAATGGATTCTCATACGTGAGTGCACTTTTGAGAAACATCAGCCTTTCTAATCCAGTTCATTCTTTTCATACCAGCTCTACAATTAGATTCATGATGTCCCAACCTTTTCATGCATAAACACTAATAACTAAGTTGACTTTAACTAATTAACGGTCAACAATTACCTGACTTTTAATGTATAAACACTAATAACTAAGTTGACTTTAACTAATCAATGGTAAAACCTTATTTTAAATTATTTATGTGTTTATATATAGCATTTTTTCTTAATCCAATATATATATATATCAATTTTCTTAAAATGCCCCCTTTCTTCACCAGCGTCAAAACCTTCACCTTCCCTCCTTCAAATCCTCCTTTCATGGCGACGTTCAGCACTACCCCTTCTTTCCCATCTTTCAAGAGGGTCTCTAAAAGGGTCGAGACCCACCATGGTAGCTTTCATTGTGACAAGGCTCTCAGCTGCTTTGTGATTCGGCTCATAGACACCTTCTCCAATGCCCAGATCGTCCGCTCCCGCAACTAGCAGGTACCTATCTCGTTTTACTCACTTCTCCATGCTCCAATATCGATTTGGACCCGACCCTCTTTGGTGTTTTGTTGGTTTAGTTGTGAATGTGAGTGTTTCTTGATGTATAGATTAATTGTATGTTGAAATACCTGGCTGAACTTCCAGATTTTGGAAATGTTGGATGTCGTGCTTAATGTCAACATGGTTTATGACCTGAGTCATCACCGCTATGATCATCACTAGAAGGGTTTTGAGGAGGTTTTCGAGCAAAGATTTAACACTAAGCTCAGTAGTGCTGGTTTAGTTTATAAGGTGACCAAGTTTGCTTCTTTATAAAGTAACATTAAGCTCTAGTTCCATTTTCTAATACCTCGGTGTGTTTGTGTTTTGTTTTTGTTAGAATTTTTAAAGGAGATTATTGCTAAAGAGCTTAATGTTGATGAAGAACATCCCGATGGACTAAGATTGTTCTTGGCTGTATATAAGAGCTTCAATGAGGTAGGATTATCTCTCATTGTTTCTTACTGATTATATGAATGGTGTTCTTGTAATATGCTATGAATCTTATATCATTGTTGCGAGATATACTACATGCTAAGTTGTTCAGTGCGTACGACATGAAAGTAAGAGAAAAAATATATGAAAAATGAGAGAAATGAAGACAGAATATTTTTCTAGGAATATATTGGTACCATTTGATTCCTATCGGAATTAGTAAGACACTTATGTAACCAACTTTGTGCAGGAGTAGTAAATTTTACTAAGAAATAGCACAAGGTTAATAGGTTACCAAATGTTCCACAATGCTGGAGCCATATTCGTCTTACCTGTAAGGCTGACACCACTGCATGGTTGTTCACTAGAGTTTAGAATGTGGGCATATATTTGTTATTGCTTATGTTTTCTCACTACAGCTGCTGTTAACAACTTAGATATCTTATTCCAAAATACTTTGCCGAAGGATTCTAAATGTTACTCCATGTTGATGCTTGTGTCATTGCCCAAAGTTATTTACCTCTGCTTTTTTAGTGTACGTCATCTTCTTCACCATTTAATCTGATTTATTTTCCCATAAAAAACACAGATTCTGTCATAGATGGTTAGATATTTCTTTGCACCTTATATGATTAGATTGTATTGCTATATTGATACAGTTAATATATTTGGGATAATTAAGAGTTAAGAGTACTCCATCTCATTTTAAAAATAGCAATGGATTTGGAGAATAGTTGAATAGAATGTTTTTCACTATTGATGTGATACTAAAGCAATTATGGTGGCCTATAGAAATGACAAGGCTGCTGCTATATTGAAGTTAAAAAGGGTCATGAATTGTGCTCTTAAAGCATATGCAGGGTATGGCTAAAGCTCTGAACTGATAGTTTGTGGCTTACTGCTGTTTGATTTTGAAGAAAAAATGATGTGAGGCTGATTAATTTTGTTCTATTTGTGAAATTCTTGTTGTTTTAGTAGAAGTTGGTGCTCATTTGGAGACTGTTTTAACTGTCTTTTATTATTTCTTTCTTTTACTGTTTGAATGAATTTAGCTGGTTAGAGTATAAGAGAGTTTTCTTGGATTGCCCTATATTTTTACTTCTGTAAACATTTCTTTGATAAAGTTTTTGTTCAGTAATTAAAAACATGACATGTGGTATTGTAGAATTTGGTGTTTTAAGTCAAAGAAGTTGATGTTTGAGTTTGTTTGTGATATTCTTCTGGTTTTAGGTGCAGATGTCAGAATATTAATTAAAGTTGAACTCTCATGTGTCTCTTGAGTTGAGTCAGAGAGATCTTGAGCTCTTTTTGTTATATTCATTTCTTGACAAATTAGGCATAGAGCTTTGTGAACACAAGTATGATTTTTTGCATTTCTATAGATAACAATTGATGATATGTTGCAAGCTGTACTAATGAAAGGAAGAGGAATGCTACATAGAAAAGACAAGAACCCCGAGATGTAGAAGCAAGTAGCTAATGATGAAACATCAATGGAAGTTACAACTATGAACTTCCCTGGCATCAGAAATATCAAATTTGTATGATCGATCCCACACCCAATTTGCATTTATCTTTCATGATGATATGGGTACTTAAAAGTTTTAGCTTTCTTGCAACTCTGTCGTTGAGCATTTCTGGTCGTAATTTAAACCAACTGAACTGATTTGGGCACCACTTTTGTTTTGTACAGGTGACCATTTCTCCAGGAGCTGGAAGGGAGCATGGTTACGTCAAGATGGAAATAGATCACGTAAGGTTCAAAGATACACATTTTTTTGAACTCGATGACACATTTTCTGTATGGTTTGATAGGGTACATCTGAGCATTTCTAAGGACTACAGATGTGTGAATTAGCCTTGTGATTTGATGTGTATATGTCACATGATTTAATTGCTATTTTAAGATAAAGTTATGTTTAGTCGCATAGATATTTATATTTGGGATAGTTATGTTTAGTCCGCATAGATTATTAACTTTGTAACATACATTTAGTGGAAATATTTTTTCATGTTTACAGATGTGGCCATATATATGTAGTTAGATTGTTTTAGTGTTTATAGTGAAGTATTAGAGCAGTTGCATGCAGCTGCGGTCAGTAACCTATTATACTATTTTTATCCCAAATCGAAGTAATAGAGCAGCTGCGTGCAACTGCTGTCAACACCTAATTCCAAATCTGTTTTGCCAAATGGAACTAATATAGAAGATGCGTGGAGCTGCGGCCAACGCCCAATTGTAATTCCAAATCAAGAACCGGTGACAATTTTAACACCAGTTTTCTAAAAACCAGTACAAATAAAAAATAGATGACATATAAAACTGGTTAAAATTTAACACCATCTTTAAGACCGGTGCTAATATATGAAAACTGGTGCCAATATTGCAACAGTTTTACAAAACCTACCCAAAAAGTAGGTGCTAAATTTAGCACCAGTTTTTTAGACCGGTGCTAACATGAAAACCGGTGCCATTTTAGCACCGATTTTAAAACCAAAAAAACTGGTGCTAAATCTAGCATCGGTTTTTCAAAAACCGGTGAAAACTTTTCACCGGCTACTTAGGCAGCGGTTTTTGGGACCCCAACAACCGGTTTTAAAGGGTCAGTCCCGTAGTAGTGTGATATGAAAGTGAATATATACTTTCAAGGCTTGAAAGTAAATATGAAGAGCAATCAAAATCAAAGACAAAAGAGGATAAGATAGGGTTCAAAATTTATTCATTATCGAGGGGATGATCCATATTTTGATATATTTTTCTATTTATTATCTTAAACAATTTTGGGTAGAAAACTTATGATTTAGTTATTTATTTTCATATATATCGATTTGTTAGGTACTTGTGGGATTATACTTTCCGTAATAGTTAACATGTTATTTCAGCATTTCACACTATTTACTTGTAGAGAAAGTCTCAGGAAATACAACATTTTCATAAGTTTATGGACAGTGCACAGTGGATTTTCTATTAAATGTAATTTTTTATAAAATTTAAATATCGTATATTAAAAGTTAAAACAAGTAATAATATGTATTGATTGTGAAAATATAAAATATATAATCTATAAAAAATATTTCTAAATTTAGTGTGTAATTTAACAAATGCAGTGTGTAAAGTAAAAAAAATAAGTGGCATGTCTATAAGCTTATGGACAGACTGTCTGTCAGGAGACCCACTCTTATTTGTATTATTAAGGAAAAGTTTTATTTCTCCACAACTTAGTGTTTTTTTTATATATTTTACTTCACATTCTTAATATATGTTAATTCTGGAAAGGTTATAATAACTATTTAAATTTCATTCATTTTTAATAATATACATAAATGGATTACTTTAACTTTATAATTATTATAGTTACTATTACATAAAATATATTTACAATTTAATTTTTATTTTCATTTTAAATATAAAATGTAAATAATACTGTATTTTAATTAAACAAAAAAAGTTGAAGACCAATCAGAAATATTCTTAAACTCTACCTGCATTTTCATGGTAGGTCTGTTTAAAACCTCCATCTTCTTCTCATTTAGTTTAATTACCATTCTTCCCCTTTTTCAAGAGTTTTGTAGGGCATGGATTGCACAGGTTAGTCACTCTATGGAAAATTGTAACAAATGTTTAGCATGATTTAGAGAAATTAGTAGGGAATCAATAACTTCTGTTGACTTTCTTGTATTCCAACAAGCGAAAATTCACAATAAGCTGAACTATCCGAGGGAATTTACCAGCAAGTTGTTGAGAAAATTATCTATACTTTTAACTACATATGTCAAAGAATTCAAAACAAGCACCAGTCTTCATTTAAGAATCTCTCTATGCATACACCGATGTGTTGTTGTTTGCTTCCAAAACTGGACCTTGTAACACCAAAGCTTGGAGTAATGCAAACCGCCATGGTTCAAAGTAACAAGAGATCATACATTAAGTTACAACTCAAACTACTAGAAATAACACCGACAAGACAAAGCTTCATAGCATGTTAATACTAATATCTTTCTCATAAGTTAATAGTTTGTGTCTTTATCACAAAATCAAAAAGTTAAGAGGAAGAAATAAAGAGGTGCAACTTAATTTGATGTCAAGAGTTGAAAGTGAAGACGAAGAGCAATCAAAATCAAAGACAAGGAGGATAACATAGGGTTCAAAATTTATTCATTGTTGAACGGTTGATCTATGTTCCATTATATTTATCTATTTATTATCCTAAACAATTTATGGCAGCAAACCTATTATTCATTTATTCATTTTCCTTTCTATTGATTTCTTAGGTAATTGTGGGATTATACTTTCCTTTATTTTTTAAGATTAAACATCCACTATTAGTGAATGGGAGAAATGTATTAGGCTCTCCAAACCCAAAATAAAAGGAATACCAAGAGGCAAAGTCATCCGAAGATATACATGAAGAGGAGCAAAAGGAATGCTTTTCAAAGGTGTCCTTAGTGATCATTTTGGATATGTTTCATGTAATCGACCTCCACACCCCATGTTAATCGATTCAGGCCAGATATCCAATAAGATCATACTAAAGAATGTAAAAGGACAAGAGATACATAAACTAGAGTGATTTGCATTGCGAACAAATTTAAGGAAACTGCATGTGAACTGATGCTCAGCTTAAAGCATAGCCAATTTCAAAAAAAAAATTAAGCCGTTGCAATCGAGATGGCAGCACGAGAAGTGGGTGTCAATAGGTATCAGAAGGTAGCATCGAAGAGGTCGGGAGAGGTGTAGCCTGGCTCTGAACAATGTTGAGTACTAGCAAAACCTGCAAACAGCAAAAGAGATCCATGAGTATACTTTCCGTAATAGTGAACCTGCTATTTCACTATTTTACATTACATACTTGTATTATCAAGGAAAAGTTTTATTTCTCCACTTGAATGTTTCTTTTATATTTTACTTCATATTCTTACTCTATGTTAATTCTGGAAATATTATAATTATTATTATTTTAACTTCATTCATTTTTTAATAAATCATTAAAAAATTACACTGACTAACTGTTAGACAGAGTTAATAAAGTTGATGTAACTAATGAGATGATTTGATAAGTGTTTTCATTTATTGTAACGAGGTTTCCATAATTTTAAAAATCTTTTAAAACTTATCGCAATGTATAAATAATTTTATTGACTCAAAAATTTATTGTAATGAGTTTTTCTTGATTGATCTAACCATTAGTTAGTTAGTACTAACAGAAGACTAATGAATTTCACCTGAATTGATTACTTTTACTTTATAATTCTTGTAATTACTGCATGAAATATATTTATAATTTTTTTAATTTTTGTTTTAAATAAGAAATGTATTTAATAAATTTTATTTTAAAAAATATTTTTAATCAAAAACATCGCGGGACTCCGGACAAGAAAAAAATGGAACTATCTACTTCCTCATCCAACCTCTTACGCTCTTACTTTTTAAGTTATTTTCCATCAAATTTTAATCACATATTTAAAAAAATTATGATAGTATTATTATATGTGATATTGTTGAATTCGTCATAGTTTTTAAATATTAAAATTTTATTTTTGTTATTATACGTAGGTAATTAATCATATTAGCAGTTAAATAACGTAATAATAATTACTGTATAAATAGAGTTGAGATGGAGGGAATAGATAACTTGCTACTCATTCACAATTATATATATATTTATATTAAAAAATGTTTGGACGTTTAGCATCAAAGAAAGTAATGATTGGACGTACAGCTAGGGATGACAATGGGATGAGGCGGGTACGGATTATGATATTTCCACATTCATGTTCATCTAAAATTTTTATATCCATACCCGTCTCGTCACCCATGGTGGGTACACCATTAAAATTCACCCCGTCCCAATGGGTATTATCTAAAATCCACATCCGCCTCATCGCTCACTTGGATCTCCATACTCACTTCAAATCTATTTTATTCATCTCATTTATATCTTCAAAAAAACACCTAAATTTTACTTAATAATTAATAATTTTAATATTAAAATTTAATAATATTTACATGAAAATATTGTAAGTAAAACATGTGCATTATGGATAAATAATAGTTCCTTATATAATAAATTAGTGTGTACATGGCGGGTATGGTGGATCGGGGCATGGTGCGCGTATGAACTAATATCCATGTCTGATCCATTACCCATGGTGGACATCAATTTTCATATTCATATCAATACCATTCCCATCAAAACTACATTCATACCCGCCCCGTTGGAGTGGATGCGGGGCAGACCTACGTAACACATTATATAAGTTAGACGTTCTATTAAGATGAGAGAATAGAAGAAGACCTTGTCCAGTTCAACTTATTTCAGCTCCAATAAATTCAGCTAAACTCCAATCAGCTCTTCTCAACTCATTTCAATTCATCTCAGCTCCAATCAAATCAACTCAACTCTCCTCAACTCTTTTCAGCTCCTCTCAACTCCTATCAACTCACCTCTTTTCAGCTCCAATCAACCAACTCAACTCAACTCAACTAATTTAAGATCGTCTACTTTCGACTCCATTCAAATCTTATTTAATTTAGAATGTTCTTTCATCTGTTTTGAATATGATACTTATAGTAAATGTTGTATAAATTTGAATGTATAAATTATTATAATTATTGTGATTATGAAAGGCATACATAGTATCATGGATGTTTAATTTAACATACAATTAACGTAATATATTACTAAGTATTAACAAATTCTTAAATACTATAGAATTTAAAATCTCAAATTTAAAATCATTTAATTAATTTTCATTGAATTTAGGTAGATGCCTTCTAATGTTTCCAATAATTAGAGACAAATGTCCAAGAGTGTTGGGATATCCATAATCCACCAATTTTTTTTTCCAGTGTTTGCAATTTTATAAAAAAATATTTCATTTCACTTCAAACTCGATAACGTTAGGGTTCGAATTCTATAATTACATCATAAAATTTATATTATGTATTAAATTTTAAATAAAATATTTATTTCACATGCTATTGTTTATTTCATGATTTATTATTAATTATTAATTTAATTAATATTTAATATAATAAAATAACTAAAATGATTGTATTTAACATATTTACTATTAATATATTGATAATTTCTATCTAAATTATTAATTAGTGTTCTAAATTATGGAAGCATATTATTAATCGCTAAAAATTCACATGCACTATTATTTATATCATAATTTAGTATTAATTACTAGTAGTTAATTATTATTATTATGTAATATAATTTAACCACTGTTTTCTTTTAACTATTTTTTGTTTAGTTACATTTTGTTCAGTTCAGTTCAGTTCAGTTTGATTAATTTCAGTTAAGTTTGACTCAGTTAAGTTCAATTCAGCTCTCCTCAACTCTTCTCAGCTCTTCTCAGCTCTAATCAGCTCTTCTCAGCTCTTCTCAACTCTTCTCAACTCAACTCAACTCTTCTCAACTCAATTTATCTCTTCTTAACTCTTCTCAGCTCTTCTCAACTCTAATAAATTTAGCTCAACTCAGCTCCGATTCAGCTGAACTGGACAGGGCCTTGTTCCCTTTTCTATCATAAAATTTCTCTTTTCTTCATTAGTTAACTTCAATTTAAAATGACCATTTTCAACACAATTTAAACATTTCATGTGATTTCTTCCTAAAGGGGTGTTCATGAATCGGTCTGGACCGGTAAAAATTGACCGAACCGTACCGAATACAAAGGCTGGAACAGGATATATAGAATTCCGCCCTAGTCCTCTGTCCAAGAGTTTTTAAGATTCCGGGTTTCGGTCCGGTCTGGTCCAAAACCAGAATTTCCTGATCCGGACCGAATGGAGCGGTAACTTACTTTTAAGTATATATATTTTTTATGTATTTATAATAAGTGTATGTACTAGTTTAGATTTATTTTCGTTGGCCTTGTATGCTTTTATATTTCAAGAAAATTCTTATTCTAATAACTTCTAGTTTACTATCTTTTAAAAGAAAAATATGAATTAATTTTTTTCAACATCAATTTTTTATATAAAAGAATAAAGTTTGGTAAAATCTGGTCCAAGCGATCTGTACCAGTCCAAAACTGGAATAATTTCGGTCCGATCCCGGTTTCAAACAATCACTAACCGGTCCAGTTCTCGATCCAATTTTTTCTTGATTTCAGTTCCAATCCTAACCGGTTCCGGTCCGATCCGATTTTGGATCGATGAACACCCCTACTTCCTACATTCAATCAAGTCATTATATTTTTTTATTAACTATATTCATTTAATCAACTCATTATCTTTACTTTATTTACTACTCCCTCCGTTCCAGAGAAATTGACACACTTTATATTTTCGTCCGTCCCATAGAAATTGACACATTCAATTATTACCTAAAGTGACAATAAATGAGTTTATACTTTTACTATATTATCACTCAAAAGTTGATTAAATCTACTACTCAACTCTTCCATTACCAAAATACTCTTCCTTTATTTCCCATCAACACTTCCACATCAACTTGCATTAAAAACTGATCCAAAAAACAAGTGTGTCATTTTTTCTAGGACAGAGGGAGTAGAATAATAAAAGGTAAAAGGTCTTAGTTGCAATATTAAAATTTTATTTTGCAACATGTAGTAATTATAAAATTTATAACTCGATTCATACAACCCAAAAATTTTATCTTCATTTCTTCTAATTTATACTTTAAACCTTGGTCTTTCCATAACTTATGGAAAGACCGTCTTTCAAGAGA
>JAULKK010287215.1:0-13700 GCA_032355705.1 Rubia peregrina
AGAGAACTTCAAGGCAAATTGCCACACATAGAGCACAAAAGTGTACAAAAGTGAATCCAAAATGTCCTAAAATAACCTTATAAAATGGACACATCAGTGAGGTTAAGGAAACTAGGGTAATTTTCCAATTAGTAGATCACTCCACGCTAGCCCTCAAGATTTAGTTAAGGATGTAATGGTTAGAGTATGCAATTTAGTGTTTCCTGTCGACTTCTATGTCCTTGACGTAGTGCACGATGGTGGCGTGCCCTCAATTTTATTGGGGAGACCTTTTCTAAAAATGTCGAGGACTAAGATAGATGTTCATTTAGGACACTTACCCTAGAGGATGATATTCATAAGGTGGTTTATAAGTCTAAGCATGATTAACATATTCCCTCTCTTACGTGCAATGACATAACTTTATGTGATGAGCATGTTCAATTTGAAAACCCTTGCATGATTAATGAGAACGAATGACTAGATGAGATTCTTGATGTTCATGAGAGTGATGAGTGAAATCACACTTTACAATTTAACGGTGATGATCATGTTGATGATACCTATGTTATGCATAGTTTTAGTGATGACATGTCTGTCATGGATTGTTTTTCTATTCTCACTAACTTGCAGCGGTGATTGAAGAGTGGTGAGGACGTAACATCTCCTAGACAATCTCCTAAAACTGAGGAAATAGCTAGGGATTCAACACTGGCTAAGTATGCACATGCATTCTCTATGGCGAGCAAAACACATAAAGGTAAGAATGACACTTTATGGAGACCACTCCACAAGGATGTCATCGTGAGTGGAGTTTCCGATGGTGACTCAGAAGACCCAACGGTAGGTTCTTTTTAATTGAAATCCATGAAAATAAATCGTGATGACGATAATAAAAATACGGTGCTCTTTCTTGTTTTGTTTTGACATTTCTCGATAGATAGATTTTGCATCTTTTTTGTGACAAAGGATCTTAGGGTGAAACTCTTGTTGATTGTAAAATCTAAGATCAGATCTCATGTTTTTGGGTGAAAATATTTTCAGAAAAGGGAGGCACCAGGGAAGCACGGTTGTGTTGACTGCCCGGCTCTTGTTAGAGCTCCTCAACACGAGGCAGCCTCGTGCCAGACCTAATCAACATGAGGCTATCATGTGGTACGTTTGTGCCACTGCCTTGTGCCATGCTGTAGGTGGGGCAAAAATGTAGATTCTAGAATTTTTTTATTTTATCCAAAACATACATTTTTCCCATTAATTCAACAAATCTTTTATTCCCTAGGATTGTTGATGTGAATAGTACTATACTAAACATCACCGCCTTCCTTAGGCATTAATTATGTGGTACGTTTGTCCCTTAATGATTCTATTTTTACCAAGGTCATCCTATCTCCTTTGTACCTCCCTCCTAAGCCACCTTCTTTTAGAGGAGCATGATTTGTTGAAAATAAAAGTCCGTAGTACATTCCCCTATCATAGGAATCATTTAACCCATTCAAGTCCCTCAAGAAAACTCCCTCTCACTTCAATTTGGAGAAACTTCTTGTTGTGTGGATTTCTCAGCTCTTAGCTTCAAACTCTAGGTAATCCTTTGAACCTTGTGTTTACTTTTTTTTCTTTATCATGATTGCATTGTGAGAGGGAGCATGATTTTCGAAAACTTAAAGTTTTATGTGGGTTATATGAATGATTTTGTATTGAACTAAGTGTGGGGGAAGTATGTGTTCTTGTGCTTTGATGATATGATCTTCCTTGTTGTGGTTGTTTAAGAGGAATTTTTCTTGATTGCATGATCTTTTTGATGAGGTGATATGAATTTTCATGAGCGTGTTATTTAGGAATAATGATTCTTGATTGAATAGCCTTTATGTTTAAATAGCATGGTTTGGAATGTGTTGGCTATTTAGAAAGAGTGTTATTCATGAATGATACTTGATGCATATCTTTGTATATTCTTGCATTACCATTTTCTTCTTATTATGATAAAATGGATCCAAAAAGAAGCAGGTTGGAAAAAGGAACAACTTCCCGGGGTGAGAAAGGGAAGAAGTCAACTAAAGTTGAGAGACAAGAGCCGATGATTCCCTTTTTTCCAAACCCCTCATTTATTTTTGAGGTGTTCATGAGGTTGGCCAACATTTTCGGTACTGCAGCCCGGAGGTGGAGATATCTAAATATCCCAAAGAGAACCATTTCAGAGACAAAGTTTGAATACAATGAGACCTTGAAAAATCTAGGCCTACTCGAGCCCGTCATTTATTTGCTAAGCTGAATAGGCCTAGTGGGTTTCTTAGATATGCATTCCAAGAATTACATAAGGTGGACTTTGGAATTTTTTGCGACCTTAGAGCAAGCAACAAATAATGATCGGAGGAGGATCATTCATTTCCACTTGGATAACAAGGAATACATGATAACACCTCGAGAGATAGCTCGAGCTTTTGGGTGGAAATATAGGAAAGAAGTTCCAAGGACACACCAGAAATGACTTCCGTTATCATTGAGCAAATTTTGGAGGATTCTTTTGTGTACGGAGAGGAAACACTTGTGCAAGAGTACCACAATAGTCCACCCATATTTTCGATACATCCAATGACTCTTATTTATAAGAGTGTTTTTCCACAAAGAGATCTCACCATTCCCCATCTGGGACGTTCAAATCCTTTGGGCGATGACCCCGGAAGGGAATTTCTACCCCAATTTAGTGGGGGCTTTCGTGGAGGAGTGCTTAGAAGTGGGAAAGAAGAAATGTTGTAAGATACCAATGGGAGACATGGTCAGACTTTTAGCCCAACATTTGGGACATCCGGTTCCTTCACTGTTCACATTGGAGAACTTAGGTCGTTCGAGGACAAGGTACACTATGGACAAGCTAGCACATGGTTCAATGATTTCTACCACCACCTTGGAGTGCGGTTCATTTGGTTGTACGGTGGCACTACAGTTTTCAGCTTCATGGTTCTTACACAACCGTTGCGCACCGCTATCAACCAAAACACTTTATTGGAGAACTTGTTTCTAGCACCAGATTGATGGTTTGGGAAATACTTCTACAACATCTTATCAAGCTTGGACATGGACATTGAGGAGGAGAATTGTGAGATTCCATCTGAGGGCACCACCTACCCGCAGTCACTTACCTACAAACCTCCTCGATCAATTGCGCACTTTTGGGGAACAACTTGTGAGTTCTACCAAAATAGTGCAAGAGGTCGCTCACACAGTTTGAGGTATGATTTTACAAATGAAAGAGTTTGGAGTTAGGCTCGACACAATGGATAACACCATGAGAGAATTTGGAGCTAGATCGGAGTCTATTGAGCGGGAAGTGAAGGGGGAATTGGCCATTGTTGATGGGAGAGCCAAAAAACAAGAGGAGGCCATAGAACAATTGATAAAGAGGATGCATGCATCAAATTTTGAAGGTTTTCGTGACCTCATTCCCTATGAGAGGCAAGAATGGAGGCAAGAGGAGATGAGAAGGAGATGTGAGGCAAGAGACTTGAGGGAGGACCCTTCGGGGTCCCAAGAGTAAGTGCTACTATTCTGTTCTCACTTATGAATTCTACCATTTCATTACGTTAGGGACAATACATGGTTCAAGTGTGGGGGAGAGAGTAGTTAGGCACTTAGGAGTTTTTCATCTTGAGATTCTTTTGTGTTTTTTATGTCATTTTGTTTGGGGATGCTTTGGAAACACTTTGGTGGTGTGCTTTTGTCTTTAGGGTGTTATATTTATGTTTGGGGATGTTTTGGGAACATTTTAGTGGTTTCATTTTTATTTTACTTATCTTCATGTAGTATGAAGCCCATCTTTGGGGAAATTTGTGCTACACAAATAAAATTATGAAAAAATACCCGACTAAGTCAAAAATCCAAAAGAGTGAGTTAGGAAAAAATGGGAAAATCCTGGCTAGGTTGACAAACCTAGGAAAACATGAGAGGCCATGGTGTGCAAAAATGTGAGAAGTGAGCTCAACATGTGTGAATGCGAGGATGAAAACCCGAAAGGGCTCTTAGACAAAATGAGAGAAATTGAAAGAAAATGGAAACATTAATTGAACATCTCTTGGACTGTCATTTGCGACTTCTTTGGCGGAGTAAATTAGCTTCACACTTACCACATACATCTTGCCTTTTATTGGATTGATTTTGGTGGATAGGTTACTTTAGCTTCTTTGGGGTGAGTGAGAGTTGTGAGATTCATATATCTTTGGGGGAAATTGGGTAGCTTGGGAATAAGGTTGAATGTATTGGTTAACTTATCCTTGCATGCTACTTTCCTCTTGGATCTTTGCTCATTTTTGTTTACTCGAGGACGAGTAAAGTTTTAGTGTGGGGAAATTGATCTACACCTAAATGCATGTGTTAACCAATGCATTTGCCACATTTTTTAAATTAAGTTTTGCTTGGTTGATTGCTATTTATAGTTAGTTTACATTACAAAGGGTTTAGATGACCATTGTTGATTTTCTTATTTAAATTCCGAGTTTTGTAGACTTAATTGGGTCTAATGGACACTTTGTCCTCACGAGAACCTGAATCTTCTTTTGTGAGATTACTAGTAGGTTACTCATGAGCACTTCAGCGTAATATTGTAGAAGGCCATCCGCAAGGAGGGTAGTAGATATTTGAAGGTCATTTGCAAGGATGGTAGTAGACAGAAGGTCACGAATCAAAACATGGTTGTAGATGGAATCAAGCCAAAAAAAAGAAGGGAGTTGACTTTTCAAGACTTTGTATGGCTCCACCAGCCAACACTGTTGTGCCAGGGGTCCTCATCATGGGCTAGCCAGCACGGCAGGGCCACGGCCCATTGGCACGAACCGTTTATCCAAACACGGCCTGTGACAATATGAACCTTATTGAGGCTAAGTAGGGACAGAGTCCATGCCCTTTTACATGGCTTGTGTCATTTCATTTATAACATTTGAAGACCAACCCATGGGATGCAAACATTAACGTGGCCACACCATTGTTTTGCTCAGAAATTGGCTCCTTACCAATAACCCATAAGGATTGACACGACCCATGCTGTTCAACTGATCAAGAAGAGTTTCCAGCCGATGGCTCATGCTAAACAACAGAGGCACAAGCATCAGAAAGGCAAAAACAGAGCCCCAATAGACGGTCTGTGCCAGCCACCACGGTCCGTGCCAGACCCACTCGGCATCACTGTACCAGGGAGCACGACCCATGCCGATTTTAGCTACTTGGGTTTTTTGCCTCATTTTGGGTTTTTTCAAGGCCAAATTTCTTGCTACTATATATTGGAGCCTATGTATACTAGGGTTGAAGTTTGGTTCATTTTATTTTCAATCTTAAGTGTAGGTAGATAGAGAAAGGGATTAACCCTTATTTGTATTTTCCTTTCTTCTAGTTTTTCCCAAGGGCATTGAATCCAATAAAATATTTGGGTTCAATGCTAAGTGAGTAGTGACTTAGCTTGGGGTTTATAGGTGATTTGGTATTTTTTGGGAGATTCTACAGATCTAACTTTCCTATTTTGCTTATGAATATTATGTTGTCTTGCTCTTCACATTTTGTTAATTGCATGATTGTCACACAAAGACGGCACCCACTATAGTCTATTTTCATGTTGGTGCATATATTAATATCCCCCGGGGAAGAGAAACCTAAATGTTATAGGGGTAGCGGGGTCCGAGATCATATGAGTTTGTGCATATGGGTCACCGAGTTATCGTTACAATGACCGTACACTAGTCTTAGTTGGAAAATTGGCCCGGAGGGTTACAGATAGAGATAGCGTTAGTAGAAAACTAGGGTTAGGTAATTCACAATCTTAGAGTCATCGATAAGATGTCTAACCTTTTGCCTCTATAGTCCTAGGGAGAAGCACTCGTAGTGGAGTGCCCGAGACGTAATAGCACAAGAAATAATCAGACCTGCACAATGGTTAGAAATTCCCCAAGTACTAGCGATATATAGTTTTACTCTCTTGTGATTTTGCATGCTTGTAGTTGTTAGATAACTCCCCCCCCCCAAAAAAACCTTTTTTCTGTCATTGGATCAGATTGACGATCTGATTGCGGATGTGTGTAGTTAACTTTTAGATTTCTAACATCTCTATAGACGACCCCGGTCTTGCCACTATCGACCCCACAGGTAGTTAAGTAGTTGGAATAGGAGCAACAATATAAATGTCTTATCTTTGATCCAATGATTCTCCTCAAGTTACCTTAATTAATGACCCCAAGGGGAGGCGAATCACATACAATGTAAAAAATTGGTTGTGTCCTGCTTACCATGCAAAGTAATTGGTAGCATCTCGCGTGACATGTAAAACGGTTAGCAATATCTCACGTACCATGTACAAGTAATAACAACTCAAATGCAGCGCACGACGTACAAGCTTCATTCAATCAGTCGCAGAGCATGGCATATGAATCTGAGATATCGATTATAAGGAGTGCAGCGTATGGCGTGAAAATTCTATTCGATCAGTCACAACCCACATCATACAAATCTGAGATAACAAAGACAAGAAATGCAGCGCATGGCGTACAAGACTCGAATAAACAATAGAATATGTTCAACGAGATGCATAGGATATAGCTATTCTACGGTAGGCTATTTCTAAACCTCAAGTTTCTGGTCAATTCACAAAGAGCTGATAATACCTGCGGAGGTTGACAATATTCCATTTCCTTGGAACCTGACTACCATCCATAGTTTCAAGGGTATAATTGCTTCTTGGGTACACTTCCACAACCTTGTAAGGTTCTTCCCAATTTGCAGCTAGTTTTCCGTCATGCTCGCTCCTACTCTTCTCATTCTTTCTGTAGAGATCTTCAAGGACAAATTGAACTTTTTGAAGTCTCTAGTCATAATAGCACTTAACCCTCTATTTCACCTTTGCATCATGTAGGGATGTCAATTCCCGCTTCTCTTCTACCAGTTCAAGATCCATAGACGGTTTTCTTAATTACTTTCTCCTTTCGGAACTAACATCTCTCTTGGACTTGGTACCCTAATTTCTGTCGAGATCACAGCCTTAGAACTATATACCAATCCATATGGTATTTCTCCCATAGCAAAAGACTCAACAGTATGAATTTCCCACAAATCACTAGGTAGTTTGATTATCAAAATCCCTTTGGCCCTCTTGAGCCTAGCTCGTATACCATTAACAATGGTACGTTTAGTGACCTCGACTTAACCACTCGCTTAGGGATGGTGAACTATAGTCACCTTCTGCTGAATCATATACTCCTTGTACCATCCTTTAAAATGATCATGGGCGAACTGCATCCCATTGTCACTTATAATAATACTCGGAATACCAAAGAGAAAGATTATGTTCTTCCAACATAATGAAATTACCAACTTTCCCTTCATGTTCGCCAAAGGATCTGCTTCGACCCACTTTGTAAAGTAATCGATAGCAACAATAAGATAGTTGAATCACTATGGAGCCTCCGGGAAGATCAATCCATCGCTTATCAAATGGCCACAAACTATGTATATTTATCATCTCCTCTTGAGGAATGTGGGTAATTGGTGCGTGTTTATAACATTACTGGCAGGCCTGGATATACTTGGATGTAAGTGTTTCCCTAATGCAAAATTTTGAAAAAACATCATATAGGATCTTTTTTTAAAAATAAGTGAAAGTAATGGAAGAATTGGTTTCCAAAAGAAGAAGATTAATGATCTCATAGAATGCTCGGCTATGGAAAAGTTCAAGAGAAACTCGAAAATCATATTTGAAAATCATACTATGAAATCATTTTAGGTTTTGATCATCCAACAAATTTTCAACCAATTTTGATCACTAGACTTTTATAAAGTGCTAAGTTCTTGATCATTGATGTCTTGTTATAGGTTAGTTTATAACAGAAAGTCTAGACTTGATAATTGTCAACTGATTTATTTATTAAGAAAAAGTTTATAGGATATTTTAAAAATACAGTATAAATAAGTGCTAAACACAATAACCTAGTTGGTTTCTGAAAGAAGTAGATTAATGATTTCATAGAATACTCGGCTATGGAAAAGTTCAAGAGAAACTAGAAATCATATTCGAAAGTGAAGATTTGAATCCATGTGTTATCTACAGTAAGTATATGTTGTTATATTTTGCAGCCTGTTAAGGAACAGTTTAGGCTCAATTTTGAATGAAGGGCTAAATCGGAATTGTAGTGGAATTTGTAAGAAAATGAAATGCAGTGAAAGCGATGAACGAATATTAACTTTTTTGGCTAATTTTTAAAATAATTTTCATGTATTTTTTAGGTTTTAACATAGAATCATGCATATATTCCCTACCCCCGCGCATATGGTTTGTACTAAAACCCCCAAAACAGATCATTAAAACAATAAATGTCAGATTAGCTAGATTTTTTTGGGGGAGAATATGAAGGAAAATATAAAAGATGGACATTCCTCTCCACTGAAAAGGGAAAATGGCCTAGTTTTTAGATCACTAACTGACATTGTCACTGCTTGCTCCCTTAAACTTATGTGAAGTATCAAGAAGAACTCACTTTCTGGACTCAACACCTCTGGGCCTTAAAAGACTCTCACAAAAAGTCTCATAATTGGCAAAGAATCTTCTCAGTTAACCTATTAACTTAGGAATACACAAGAGTCTTTCATGGACAAGGATTGTGCAATTTTCAGCCATCAAACTTGACAGACCAGGGACCTCTCATAGACTCCATCCTAACCTCCCTCACTTCCATACCATAATCATGCACAATTGCTCAATTTATAAATGGAAAAATGATTATTTACCTCAATTAACCAATTTTATCAACTTTGATACTTTGTTTTTCTTACAGGGAACAGAAATAAACCAAAACCGAAAGGATGTGCTATATGGAAACCTGATCCATGTGGACAGTTCTCCTTCAAGTTGGTCTACAAGCTAATAAACCATCAACTTGGTTACCTTCCTTCCACTAAGATGGTCTATAATAACAAAATTCAGAAGGAAAAAAATTGATCTTCTTGTGGAAAATCATTAATTTCTTCTTACATTTTGATGATTTGATTATACATTATGGACTCCATCTGGCTTCTTAATGTTTAGCATGTGATAACCTGGAAACTGTGGATCACTATTTTAACTCTTGTGCTCAAGAAAAATCAGTATGGATAGAAATTCATAGAATTATGTGAGTATCAGTAGCTCACTTTGAGTCTCCAAGCTATAGATTAGATTTTTATAGGCCTTTGGGTGGAATTTATCCAATGCATAGATTTCTGTTTATCATAATACTATCCTTGACATGTTGGTGGCTATGGAAAGTAAGAAATAAGTGTTTATTTGAAAATAAACCTTGCACTGCTAGCTCAGTTATTTCAGGGATCAAAGAAACACTTTTCTACTCTCTGCTTGTTAAACCTATACACTCCAATACTCCTTATGATAGAATCTTGCCACAGGGAGTATAATTTCCCCACCAAAGCCTTCCATTGAGATTTTCAAATGGGCAAAACCACCACAGGCTTAATTAAAATAAACATAAATGGTGCATGAAAAAAATGGCAATGTTGGGTTAGGAATCTTAATTAGGAATCATGAGGGAACTTTGATTGAGACTAAATCTATCTTCACAAAGACCCTTACTCCTTTAGAAACTGAACTAATGGCTATTAGAGCAGGGTTGCAATATGCAACATTTCTTAATATGGATTTCTTTATGGAATCATATTGTTTGATTGTTAATATGATAAATAATCTGAAGAAAGATCAATGGAGATACATGAACCTAATGGATGAAATTATCAACATCAAATCATCTTTTTCCATCTCCCACGTACATAGAGAATCTAATTAAAGTGTTGATGCACTGGCAGAGATCTCTCTTACCTCACAAAGACTAGAATTTCCATATGCGTGCTCTGCCTACTCACATCAGAGGACTCATTTCCATGGATAAACTTGAATTTCAAGATTTCGGAGTACTTATATCAATCCACCCGGAATTGAAGCTACTAATATATCATTCCTTAATCTTGTTTTAGGTGATACACTCCATAAGGATCACAGAAGATGCCATTACTTCTGCTTCCTGAGCCGATGTAGGAACCGAAAAATTTTGCTAAAAATCGCGCACTTGAAGCATTCAATGACACCAGAGATCAATATGGAGGAAAACTGCGCCAAAGACCATTTTTTCCATAGCCCTCACAATGCTCACATGCGCTACAAATATTTTTAGAAGTTAATACCCTCGTAAACAATTCATTTATATGTGTATTAACCTTTTTTCCTATACATATCACTTCTGTTAAGGTTGTAGTCCAGCCTTCTAAAGTAAACACAGGGGTGGAGACTTTAAAAAGAAACATTGCAACTTTAACTTTTGTTAGAATTTTTATTACTAGCCTAGCATTCATATATACTCAAACACTATCGGTGTATCCTTTAAAAAAATTCCTTTTATATTCAATGTGTGGGGTGCCTATGAATCCCCTCATCTCTTTTTGAGGTGATCTTAATTATTTTTTAAAAGATTAGATGGATATATGAGAGTGGATGTTAAATATTTATGAGGAATGCCAACAACAGAACAAAAATTAATATTCGTTGAGATGAAATGCATTAAAAAAGGTAAATATGACAATTGAGTTTTAATATTCCTCGGAAAGCATAATAGCTGGAGAAAATTAAATTAATTAAATAGAGGAATAGATACAGAAATAACTAAGGTACATCTTATGAGCTGATGTGGCTAATTCCACGGTCAACCATTTTTTATGTAGGGAAATTGTATGTGGAGAGGTGAGGAATTACTTAAATACTGACATGTGGCAAGTGAGTGAATAAAAAAAGCATAGAACTAAATTATGAACCCACTCACTTACCATGTATTAGTATTTAACTGGCCTCTCACCTCCCCACATACAATTCCCCCCTATAAAAAAAATTTATCCACGATCAACCCCTACTTGATCTTTCATACATAAATAAATAACTAAGGTTTGACCTTAACTAATTAATGGTCAACTCTTATTTTACTTCTCATACATAAACACTAATGAAAATGCTTGATCTTGACTAATCAGTGATTGACCCTTACTTGACTTTACATAGATAAACAATAATAACTAAGGTTTGACCTTAATTCATCAATGGTCAACCCTTATTTGACTTTCCATACATAAACACTAATGAAAATGTTTGACCTTGAGGAATATACTATCAACCCTTACTTAACATTTTGTACATAAAAACTAATGAAATAGTTAAAACTTAACTAATCAACGGTCAACTCTTACTTGATTTTCCATATATGAACACTAATGAAATAGTTGACTTGAACTAATTAACGGTGTACCCTTAATTAGCTTTCCATATATGAACACTAATGAAATTGTTTGACTTGAACTAATAAACGATGAACCCTTATTTAACATTCCATGTATAAACACTAATGAAAAATATTTGGCCTTAACTAATGAATTGTCAACCCTCACTTGACTTTCAATATATGAACACTAATGTATATGTTTGATCTTAACTAAGCAACAATTGACATTTACTTGACTTTCCATATATAGACACTAATAAAATTGTTTGATTTTAACTAATCAACGATCAATTCATATTTACTTATTTATTTAGGGTGTGTTTGGTAGAGCCATATTTGGCAAAATCAAGTTTAGTTTATTCAAATTCAGCTTTTTTGGTTTTCAGTTTTTATATACATGAAATTGCCCACCCCTACTAAAAAGGCTTAGCTTATAAGCAAAACAAATTATAAGCTCCACCAAATACAGCCATAAGCACTAGTAAGTAATTTTTAATTAAACTAATTAACGATGAACTCTTATTTCAAAATTTTAAAATAATTAAAATTAAATTTTATCATTTTCATTTTTTTTCAAATTTTGATTTTTTTAAAACAAAATTTTAGTGTTAGAATTATATTTTCAAAAAAATTAAAATAAATTTAAAGTTTAGTTTTTCACAAAGTCTTGTTTTAGGCATGCTAAACTTTAGGCAGGGTCTATTATGCAATTAATATAAATCTTAATTTGGGGTGGATTTTTTTTAAAAATTACTAATGTGCAATTATATAAAAATTATATATATAATAGAATTTTTATTTTTTCCATTTATTCTCCTCCGTCTGAAATTCATAACCGCCGTTGCGCTTCTCCTTCTTCCGCCGACAATGCAGCAGAGCTAGGGCACCGATTCTCCACCGCTCCAACACTGATTCTCCGTCAAATTGATTCTCCATGTTTCGATTGTAGTCAGCGGTGGCAGATTCTTTGTGTTTTGCCCAGAATTCGATTCTCCAATCGGCTTGAAGCTCTTGCGCTAGCGACACTAGCGCCTACTAGAAGCTTCAATCGGAAACGGAGCTTTGATCTTAGTCAACGACAGTGGCGCAACCTCGCTGATAATATGAGCTCATTTTCTGCTGCAATGGCGAGGGTGACGGTGGTACTGCTATGGCAAAGGCAAAGACGGCGCTGCTCGAAGATGACGACGATGGTGAAGAGAGAAGGCATGTGAGATGCACGCGCTTAACGGAAGAAGACGACGTACGTGCAGCCCACGTTCTACCGGAATGGCGACGACGAGTCGGTGGACTCAGTTACAGACATGATGATGGATTGTAACAGTGGCGGTGGAGCTGAGCTTCGGCGTCTAAGAGGTGAGCTTTAATTTTGTGTTTTATTTTTTCAAAGATATAAATTGATGTTTACTATATTACTTGATGAGTATTGGAAAAGAAATGTTCTTTGGTTTAGTGGTTTGGGGTCTGGATGATGATTGTAGAGGTCAGGGGTTCGAATCTTGCCAAGACCTTTATTTTGAAGGTTATGTTCTTGAGGTTTAATATTAGTTCATTTGACATGAGTGCATGATCAGTAAGGTTTCTTAGGTATAGTGGTTAGTGCTCTAGTTTTTGGGGCTATAGCCCCAGGTCCAAACCCCACTATATATATTATTATGATTTTTGAAAAATTTATGTTGTTGAGGTACTATACCTTTTTGGTTGAGATTTGTATCTTCGTTTTCTCTCATGTTGATGTTTTCAATTTCTTGGATGAGGCTTATTTCATATGAGTTGATGTTTTGTAGTTTATTGGGTGATATGATTGATAATTGTACTTTTCTTTAATTTTGTTGTTGAGGTACTGTACCTTTTTTTTTTGTTAAGGTTTGTAGCTTTGTTTTCTCTCATGTTGATATTTTTAATTTCTCGGATGAGATTTATTTGATATAAGTTGATGTTTTATAGTTTATTTATGTGATATGACTGATATTTGTAGTTTTTTAAAAATTTTGTTGTTGAGGTACTGTAACTTTTTTATTGAGGTTTGTAGCTTTGATTTCTCTCATGTTGATGTTTTAAATTTCTCGGATAAAATTTATTTGACATGAGTTGATGTTTTGTACTTTATTTAGGTGATATGATTGATATTTGTAGTTTTTATTTAAAAAAAATCTCACGTTGATTTTTTCATTTTCCGCCTGAGGTTTAGGTGATAGGAGTTGATGTTTTGCAGTCTTTTTTTCTAATGTTGATGTTTTTCATTTTTCCGGCTGAGATTTAGGTGATAGGAGTTGATGTTTGTAGTGTCTTTTTTTCCTTATGTTGATATTTTTCATTTTCTGGATGAGGTTCAGGTGTTAGGAGTTAATGTTTGTAGCTTTTGGGTGACATTTGTAGTTTTTTTTTAAAAAAAGTGCTGACATTTTATGATTTTTGGAGTGAATAATTTATACTCTTGAA
>JAULKK010287223.1:0-13699 GCA_032355705.1 Rubia peregrina
CTACTTGTTACGACGAATTGAACAATATCATATATGATAATATTATTATTTATATATCTATTCAAATATGTGGTCAACGTTAGACACTGAATAGTGACATAAAGTTTAGTGGGCAATTTAAATTGGGACGGAGGGAGTGCATTCTATATTACTGGAGATATAATGTGGTACGTATATTTGGATACTCCCTCTGTTTCATTTGATTTGGCACAAATTTATTTTTTGGTTATTTTTTTTATAGATTTGACACATTTTTCTTTTATGCCAAGATTCTTTCAATTTCATCCACTAATTTTACTTTTTATTTTCTAAATTTAATTTCATTCACCCATTTCAGTCACCAAAATCCAAGCACATAAACATTGGTTCTACGTCCAACGAAACAGAGATATTACAAATATAGTTGATCCAGAATGAAAATGAATTCTCCCAAATTTTGTAACTATAATCTTTACGCTTTAATTATCAAAATTTTATACTCAGTAAATTTTAAAAAGATGTGCAAAATATAGGAAACTAATTAAGTATAATAAGTTTAGTTTTTTCCTTTGAAGCAATTAACTTTCTACTAATATGTTTATTTTATTTTTTAAAACATTCTCTAGTTTTATTGAAACTAATTTATTGTCCAAATGAAATTTTAGGGGAAAAATATATCCTTTCTCCAATTTCTAATATTATCACTACATAATTTACATATTTGTTCCCTCCGTTCCAGCAGTAATGATATATTTGTTATTTCATGATTTTCAATGTCATGTTTGACCGTCAATATCTCTAACTATATACTCCCTCCGTCCCAGTTCAAGCTGCACACTTTTTGGTCAATTTTCGCATACCATGTTTTACCAACGATAACTTTATTTATGTATAATAATGGTGTATTAAAATTTGATATTTAGAAAATTCATCATGCAGGGAATCCAATGATATCTCACATAATGATATTTGTATCTATATATTGGTTAAAATTTATGGTCAAATGTGTCTTGAGATAGTTGACCAAAAAGTATGCAATTTGAAATGAGACAGAGGGAGTATTATTATTCTTCAAATGCTATTTGTTCCCTTCAAATGATGGCCGCAACTCAGTTTGGGGTGAACTAAGAGTGTTTTTGATCTTGTAATCAATTTCTCGGATTAAAAGATCTGATGCTTAAACTAGTATCGGGTGTTTGAATATATTCTTTCTAATTTTTAAGTAGTAGCTTGCCTTCATTCCTTAGGCCATCGTCTATTTATGGATTTCTCCAGTTTACACTATCGGGATGTTTCTTAATGTGCAAGTCGTGTTGATCATGGTTATCGTGGTGATTGTATGGCTCTTCTGAGCGCATGTATTAAAGGCCACGTTCTTTTGATCGTTGGCTGAGTGGTGGCCACTTGCATGACTTTTGTGATAGTGGCTGGATATCTCTGTGGGTGGATAACGGAAAATACATGGTGCGATCTTGTCAGTTGATGTTCGCTATCTGTTAAATTTAGAGGTATCTTGCGCTTCCATTTTGAAACCAATTGACACTAAGTGGAGGTGACTCAAGACCTTACATGTAAGTCATTCGCAGGGCTGCCCTCTGTACAGGTTGGACTAATATTTGAGCAACATATATACCATGTAGGTTTTTTGGTTGGATGTTGGCCTTTTAATTTTAATAAATTCATTTTGCATTAAACATACAACAATTAACAAGCATTACCAAACATAGTTTTCAAAGTATAACAATTAACAAAAAACTAGTATAAAAACTAGTCAAACCAATTAAACGAAACAATTAACAACTACCAGTTTACCGTCGTTTACCAAACATACTTTTAATGAAACAACAAACAACTACCATCTAACAATCGTTTGAACATATTATTAAAAAGATCGAACTTCACAAGATGGATTCAAACATAAGAGCATCTCTTATGCAAGAGTCACTTTGATCAAAGTCAGTTGATACGTCATATAAATGGACATTCTACCCACAAAAGTATCTCTAATGAAAGTGTTGAATGGAAGTATCAATTTAATGTGGCATACATTTCTTTAGAGGGTGTCAATTAAAGCTTCTATGTGAAGAAACTCATAGCAAGGTGCTCACTTGTTTCCCCAAGAAAAAGTAATATGAATTCATAAATATGTATAGCTCAACTAAAATTTTGTCCATCCAACCGAACCTATAATTATAATGGTAGTATTGAATATGAAAATCTAAAATAAACCATCGATTAATATGCTTTCTGAAACTTCTATTAAAGCATATCACATATCACGAGAGACCCCTGAAACTGACTCTTTCAATGAAGATGCTCTAGTGATCAAATTAAGCAAATTTACTATTAGGAGATATATAAAAGTTAATCGAGTCAGCATTGTTGGGGTAGCTTGCTGTAATACTCCATTCCAATGGAACGATATATTTACCCTTAGATGATTATGGTAAAACTTTTCTTGGATATCGATGTGAGTCACGCTACGTACGCTTTCCTTAAAGAGTAATTCGACCCTATTACAGCCTTGGGTTACACGAATTCCATTCGAGGATAAAACAATCGAGAAACCCTCATGTTCTAGGCTTGAATCAGGAGATACTTTTGAGTACATGTGCTTTTGTCTGTTGTTTGTATGTCTGAGAAATTCTACTCTTCTCGTGTGTTTCTATGTTTGTGTGTTCATCTTTCACTTTATGTCCATGCGTACGCCCTATATAGGAAACAATTGTCCCAAGAGGATGCAACCATTCATTGTCTATCACAATACACACGCAACTATCAGAATTATAAATTCTGAAATGATGCATCCTTCCACATGATACATCTTTCCACAAAACCACATTCAACGTATCATCCTTTATCTATTATCATCCTTATCTTTTCAATCAAGAGAAATTAAGCAATACGCACCACCAAATCAGAATTATAATAAATTCTGAAATGATACATTTTTCCACACTCCAGGACAGGCCATGTTAGTCATCACTAACACATTTAATCCTTATCCTATCAACTGTGAACTCATAGATAGTTTATACAAGTGTGTAGTCCACACCACCAAACTTGTTTTAACGTCCCGAGTTAACAACTACTCGAATCCAATTATACTTAAATAACTTGTGTTTCATAAAACACCAACATCCAGCTCATCCAGTGACTGCTTCTCGACGTTCTTTCCATTATCGGCATGTTTCCCAATTTTTCTAGCGAGCTCCCAAACACCCGTTGCCGCCCGCAGGTACTTTGCTTCGTATATGATAGTCCCTAGCAAAGCTACAATTTTCTCACCAAGCATCTCTACAATTCCATATCTGCGTCGACGTTCTATTGGTCGTCTTCAGTTATCCTGCTACTTCATCAACTATCTTATTTTATCTCCAGCACTACGGCAGAAAACAGTCCAGCGAAGAAGAATTTCAGCGTGTAGCCCTCACGTACGATCTCACACATAAGCTCATGCATCTCACGTGCACAATACTTGAAGGCACATGCGCCTCATGCGCACAACTCTAAGTTTAACTCTACATATCAAGAGTCACCCAATTTGTCGCATGTTAATCAATTTTTTATAATTTTTTCATCTTCTCGCATGATGTCCTCTTCTCGTGAGTTTAAGCGGTTTCTTCCCAGTCACTGCTTCGTAAGCACCTAATTATTGCCTAGTCACCATTTAGTCATGTTTTAGCAAGGCTTTGTAGGGATGGAGGGGAACATTTATCTCCATTTACTTTTAAGGATCATTCAAGTTTTGAGGATGAAGCTTTTCAATCAAGGAGAGAATGATATGAGTATTAGAATCTTATTTTATTTTTATCAATTAATTTTTAGGCGCTTAACACTATACACTTTTTTCCACTGGGTGTTTTAGTGAGGTAGTATGCTGAAATTCAGAGCTAATCTCGAAATACTTGTTGTATTGGAAGGTTATTTCAAATCTGTTTAGATTAGATAAGTTAAGATAAGGTTTGACTAGATTAGTTTAGATAAGAATTAATTAAATTAAATTAGGGTGAATCTGGTCATTCCTATTACAAGAATTTGGCCATCCTCTTAAGTAGATTAGGACATGTATCTTTGATTATGATATAGATTCAAAGACAGTTATAATTCAACTCGGAATTAGATCAAATCCTAGCTAAATTCTATCTTTTTTCTTGTACTTGTATACACCTTCCTTAATTATGTGACTTCCGAAGCGATGATAGCATCTTATGGAGTTCAAGACCAAAACAATAATTCAATACCTCTAATCTAGCAAACCAGATAAGCGAGCCATAGAGGGGAATGAATGTCACCCACGAAACCATGACTGAGGAACAACATGGAGCACGATCAGCAAAGATCACGGGGATCATCAGCTATAACTAGATAATCTAGACAACAAGATAGGTAATGGCATTTTCCATATAATACATTAACTTAGTAATCGGAGGAAGATCTCGGTGACTCCCCGAGACCTTTTTCTCTAGGTTTCATTGAGCTAGCATAGACCATTGCGCCAATTCCATATGTTATGGGTGTCTAAAAGGGATCCCCGTATCATGTACATTACTGAATTAAACCATATAATAGGGAAGGCTCTCAACGTTTTTACTAACCTTTTGAAAATAATATATTTTAATAATTTAGAATTGAAACTATTGTGCTTGTGACCATTCTTTATTTTGGAGAAAAAACCTCGCAGGACTTTAGTAACAAATTCTTGCAACTAGTGGTTGGGTTCAAGGAATTTTAGCCCTTATGTTAGTAAAGAAGTAAAGTTTTGTTTTGTAAAGGAATATGTCCATGTCTTCTTCATTTAAAGAAGTCTCTTCATTTAATCTTGATAGATAGTGCATCTTTGAAAATTCCACATCATGAATCTTCGCAAGGAGATTCATATCTGAAGCATATAATTGTTTTTTGTTTTGATCTCAGTTTTCCAAGGAGACCTATAGGTTTTCATCCTAGCCTATCTTTTCTTTCAATACTCACACATAAAAATTTTCCACACCTTTAAGGCCTCTCATTTTTGCATAGGTTGCCCTTTAAGGATTTCAACGTGTCCCCCCCCCCAATTTTTGCCTAAGTAGCCCTTTTGGATCTTTGACTTAGTGATCTCCACCGAAAAGTATGTTCTAACCAATGCATTGACACATTTCGTGTTATGTTTTTGTTAGTTGATTGCTAGGTTTAGTCTGGTTTATAATACAAGGGGTGTAGATAGACATTGTTGGTTTTCTTGTCTAAATCCTTAGTTTTGTAGACTTATTAGACCTAATGGATGTTATGTCCTTACGAGGATATCTAGATCTTATTTTTTGAGATTATTTGTTAGATTTCTCTTAACCACTTCCGCGTAGTTTGTAGAAGGTCATCCGCAAGGGTGGTGATAGATAGTAGAATGTCATTATCAAGGAAGGTACTAGACAGAAGACCACGAGTCAAAACGTGATAGTAGATGGAAGCCAGCCGAGAAGGAGTAGATGATCATCCAAGGAAGAAGTGGCACGGCCGTGCAACACTACATGAGACGTGCCAGCTAGCACAGATGGTGCCAGAGATCCTTGGCGTGAGCCACTTTGTTCTACACAGCCCGTGCGAGCTAAACCCCTCGCGTGGCTTAGTATGGCTATGGTCGTGCCCTATTACATGGCCCGAGCAAACTTAAAATTGATCATGTGAAAACCATCCCACGGGGTGTGAAGATTGTCATGACTGCACCATCGGTTTGCTAAGAGACTGATTCCTAGTCGATGGCTTGTGAAGATATATACGGCCCACGCCTTTCAAATGAGGAAATCAAGCCTTCAGCCTGCGTCCCATGAAGATCTATACAGCCTGTGCAATTCAAATCATCAGGGAGCATCTCCTAGCTGACGGTTAGTGGCGAATGATGAGTGTGTGCACTCAGAATGATGAAGACTAGCACCCAGTCGGTGGCCCTTGCCGAATCTCAGAGACTATGTTAGGTCATGTGCTATAGCATGGTTCGTGCCATGGCAGCTTCTAGGGTTTAGCGCTCTTTTTAGCCTTTTTCAAGGTCCAATTCCTAATACTATATATAGGAGTGATTGAGTTTATTTTATACACATATTTCATATGGTTTTTTGAGTTCCTTTTTTCCATTTGATGTGCACGTAGGTGTATTTTTGTACAGAAAATCATTAGATTCCGCACTGTTGGTGAGAAGCGATAAATTCTAATCTTTTCCCCTTAACTGTGGTTTTTCCCACTGGGCTTTCCCGATAAGTTTTTAAATGAGGTAGTGTGCTCTAATGTAAAACGTACTTAGATACATTATTTCAGATTGACACTTAGAAGCAATTGGATCGTGCTATGTAAAAATTGGGCCCAATTGGGTTAGTGTAAAGAATGTTGAATTAAATAATAGAAGGCCCAATAAGAAAAAAATAATAATAAAAATCGAGAAAGATTTCACCTTGAGGGAACTGATGATGGGAGGAGAGGCTCAACAAGCAAGGTTTTGTAGGATTTTTCACCCCGACCATCAGAGAAATCTTGTTATTGGTTGAGGGAGGAGCTCTAAGAGGAGGAAAGAACTGTTGGCTTCCAAAACCAAGAGTATTATGAAGAGTGCTATCATGAGGTTGGAGTTGTTGGTTTTCAATTAGGATTTGTGGAATGAGAATGCACCAGAAAACCAACAATACGAGCAATATGATTGGCCTTCACCACCTTATACCATGGCCCAAAACCAAGCTCCAGGAGAAGGTTTAAATTTGACATATGTAGAAATCATGAATGCAATAGCAAACTTGACTAACTTGGCCAAGACTAATGAGGAAGCGGAAACTTTAATCTCTTCAAGATTCAAGGCTTTGGAAGGGAATATGAGCAATATGATGAAGCGGTGATCCGATTAGAAGTTCAATATTCTGAAGACATACCATCCCAAGTTTAACTCAAAGATACGGTGAGTGAGTTCACCTTGAGAAATGAATTTGAGTTCCAAGGGGATGAGGAGTTGTTTTTTGAAGACACGAAAGTTGAGGAAGAGGTTATTGTGCTACATTCATTGTTCTTACCATCATCATCCCTACCCACACTAAATGAACTCACTCCACCATTTTTGGAATTCTTGAAGGAGACAATAGTGGAGCCAAGTGATTATACAAAGCTTCCAAACCACCCATCTCATTTAAGACCAACTCTACCTCAAACAAATCTTCCTCTTGGAAGATATATACCCCTACCTCTCTACTTTTGGATACTCATGGTTAAGGATTTCAAACCTTCACCATATGAATAACATTATGGTCATGTGGACGACCTTAAATATACGTAGCTTCTCAGGAGGCTTTTAAGTTAGGCTAGTGTTTGTCTTTTCTTTAAAAAAAAATAATTCTCAACCATGTCCTCAAACCCTTTCCCAACACCAAAAAAACACCACCACAATCCACCACCAAAAACCACCATGAAAACCACCATCTAGTAGTACTACTAGTTGTTGATTTTTGTTAGTGTTGACTGAGGCTTGCATAGTTGTGGATTTGTAGTGGATGGGTCGAAGTTGGAGAATATATAAGAGAAAACATTCATTGAGGAGTGAGCATTGCTACCAATGGGAAGGACCTTTAAGGTCCTAGTAGTGAGTTTTTTCTTTCTCCCTTATTTCTTTATCTTGTCATTTGGTTCACATTGAGGACAATGTGTGTTTTAAGTGTGTGGGAAGAGAAATATATCTCATTGTATTGTATTGTAGTGTGCATATGTTCTACTTTGATTTAATTTGTTAGGAAAAAAACAAATTTCCCGCTAAGTTGAAAACCCGAGAGGGCAACTTAGGCAAAATTAGGAGGCCCGGATAGATCAAAAACTCTTAAGGGTGACATATGCAAAAATGAGAGGCCAAGTGGTGTGGAAAAAGGTTAGGGTGTTCATTGGGGGAAAATGTGCGTGAAACTAGGATGAAAATCCGAGAGGGCTCCTAGGAAAAATGAGAGAATTGAAAAAAAATTATGATTCTCTTGATTTGTCTATTGTGTAACTTTTTGGGTAGAGTGAGTTAGCTTGACATTATATGTATACCTCACTCTTTTGATGGTTTGTTGGGTGTTTAGATTATCTTAAGGTTTGGGATGTGAGAGTGTGAACGATTCTTATATCTCGGGGGCTTAGGTAGACTAGGAATAAGAATTTGGATGTTTTGGGAAAGCCTTTCCGTACTAGTTTACGCTTAGGTCTTTGCTTGTTCTTGTTTACTCGAGGGCGAGTAAAGGTTTAAGTGTGGGGGATTTGATGAGATGTCAAATGCATGTATTTTTTGAAGTATTTAACAGCTCTGTTGATATCTTTTTATTGAAAGATTGCTAGATTTAGGTAGGTTTACATCATAAGGGGTTTAGATGACCGTTTTTTATTTTCATATCCAAATCCTTTATTTTGTAACATATTTTTAGTCTAATGGATTTTTTGTCCCCACGAGCATCTATATTTCTTTATGTGAGACTAATTTATAGATTGCTCATAAGACTTCAGAGTGTTTTAGTGAAATTAATTTGTAAGGATGGTAGAAGATTTTAAGGCAGTGAGTCAAAACGTGGTAGAAGATAAAAGGGCCGAAGAAGGAAGACAAAGAAGTGGATGAATTGTGAACCAAAATATTTGACCAAGTTCTTAGAATGATCCGAAAATAATTAGCCTCCAAGGATGGTACCATTGGATTCCTCTTCTTGAGCAATATAAAATAAACTACAAGAACTCCTAAATAGAATGAGCGATTCACCCGTAGCAATGTAAATAATTTGATGTAAAGAGGGACCGACGAGCGCACATCCCGCTCATTTAGGTTTGCGCCCGCATGACCAAAACTCAATGGGGAAACACCCCCTTCAGCACCATTTTACAGGCCAACCCCTTCATGCACGTAGCTGCACACTGGGGCGGCTTCGTGCGCTTCTGACCAGGCGCTTCAGGCTCCGTGCACTCTGCATGCCCGAGGAGCACCCTGTGCACCTCTGCTACACATTTTTACTTTTCTTGGCCAAATTAGGCTATAAACAGCCCCTTTCATCCTGATTTGTCTAAGCTCGACTAGGGGCCTCCAAACCCTAGTTTTTCTTCATCTTTTCTTAGTTTTTTTTCATTTCTTCCATGAATATTTGTAGATTTGTTATGGGTTTTCATTATCTAGACAAGTTTTCACTTGGGAGCAATTGATTGAAGCTTCCAAAACTATGTAGTGAGACTCTATTTTACTCCTTCATGAGCATTTGTTGTGAAGCATTTATTGTGCCATGTATGTTGATGTTTACTTCATTTATGTTGTGGGTTGTTTGAGAATATGAAATGTTTGTATGATTAAGTGTTAGAAGTGTTAGGAAAGTGTACAATTTCTTCTCATCTTTGGCATGAAAATCCAAGAACATGAAATAGAAATTCTTGTGGGTAAATAATGTTAATCTTGCTAGATGAGTATGTTAATGTTGTTTGTTATCATATTTGTCTTACGGTAGCAATGAAAGATTGAATCTTGAATATTGTTTATTCTAGGTTTAGTCTAATAAATGCATTGTTTGGTTAAATGGCTAGGTATTTGGTTTAATGCTTGTAGTTGTTATAAAATCTATTGTTCTTCGTATATAATGGCATTAATGAATTACCTTTAGGTGTTGTTTGTCTAAAGTGCTTGTTAATGAGGTTTGCAAATGGTCGTTGAATGTCTTTGCAAATTACTAACTAAGAAGAAATGAATGTTGATCTTCAAATGGAAGTGATAACATTCTCCCTATGCAATTAATGTGAATGAATGAGTGAATGAGTCTAGGATTATAAGAGGCTTGGAAGTGGGAATCGTCTACCCCCAAGGCTTTGTTAATTGTGATTTTACCATCTTTTTAGTAACTTGTTTCTTGATAGCATAATTAGTTCACTTTGATAGTTGTGTTGTCTTTCAATTCATAACTTAAAAAATCAACCAACCCCACCCCACCCCTTTTACATTATTTCTTATATATATATAGTCTAGCATTTACCCTTATATGTGCAACCCTTAGGATAATCACTCTTTTTTGTGGACGACCCCGACTTGCCATTATCTACTTAGTTGTAGTTAGGAAGCAATTAGGACTTATAAATTGTACTTTTGAGAGGTACGACGACAACCTCCCATTGACCGAAAATTTCATTTTGAATTTGTGGGCTGCTGATAGGACATGGTTTTGGTCTCGGGGACCAAAATATGGTATAAGATGCTATGTTAGGGATCAAAAAAACAATTTAGTCTAATTATTAATGCATCACCCTAACTTTATTTATCGATGTACTTATTGAGTTTTGGTTCAATATATTCAGACTAACTATGTTTATAGGCTCTTGCATGTACAAGCCATTTCCGAAATGAAAGGGTGGATAGGGATTCTTTTCCCAAGAAAGAACCAACATGAACATGTTGCAATGGAAGAGCGTTTGGCCTACTTGAACTCCCAGTTGATGGTAAAGGACAATTTGATATATATCGCACCTTATAACGAAATGTTACAGATCTCTACTTGCTACCTCATTCTTGTTTGGATTCGATTAAAGATTATAAGCTTAACATTATTTATTTAAAATTTTATGTTTGTAGAAAACATTGGATGGCGGCCATCATCGTTCTTCGATCCTTCGAACACGGTGTATTGGTTCGATCCATTACATCAAACATCTCTTGAAAAAATTACATTCGCAATTTCAAAGGTGATGATGGATCCCCTCATTTGCAACCACAGAGGGGATCCATCATTTCCCCGGTGTATTGGTTAGAATTTACTTGCAAATTGTATTTTGAAATAAAACATTTCAGTACATAACAACCACTATGAACACTTTGTAAGTATCATAGCATAAAAACAAGTGGCCACCGGGGAAAGCGATTACTATTGCATGAGCTTTATGAAGGATTTGGTCTTGCATGTGAAGAAGAATAAATTTGATCTACAAAAGGTAACTAAGTTTCTGACCTTTGGTTTCTATCAATAATATCACAACTTTGCTCAATCTTTTTTATTGATTATGTGATTACTCCATGCTGTATTCTTTTCTGATGAAAAATCATCGTATAAAATAAATCTTTTAGAGGATGCACGTGAGAGTTAAGCACTCTTTACGATGGTAAATAATTTGAAGCATTTATTTAATCCATCTACCATATTAAGAACTAGCATTAAGTTGATTTGTTTTTTTTGCAAGCTTCATTTTATAAAATGCCATTTAATACTTCCAAGGTATTTTTTGATACCTTGATATACATTTCTAGTTATGGAGTATCAAGGTTATAGTTTATTTTCTATTTTTTTTGAAAACATAGTTTATGTATTGAAGATGTAGTTTTTATCCTTCATGTCCGTAAGCATTATACAATGCATAGTTAGATGTAATTTGAACGGCGTTTAATGTCTGGTGTATATTTCAGTAAATTTCTACTCGTGTTTATTACATACAAGTTGACATCGCACGTATATATTTACCATTCAGCAAACCCGATAAACAAGAAGCAACGTTGCAACATGCTCGACATGGGGTTGCCGATGTGACCACAAACTTGCGACATCACAAGCTCACATCATCAAACAATGTCGTGACATAGTCCGTGTCACATCATCAAACTTGTGACATCACAAGCTCCTCATACAACCCATTGATGTGCTATATACTATGTTCATATTTTGTAGGATTATTATGATTTTATTGATACATAATTTCCACTTTGAGGTGTTTTTGGTGCCGGAATTCATGGATTGTGAAAAATTGAGAGGGAGCTATACATTGTACTCTTTTCCCCTTAACCAATGGTTTTCCAACTGGGTTTTCCAGGTTAAGGTTTTTTAATGAGGCAAAGTGCTCCAATGGAAAATGTTCTTATTTTATAACACATTATTCCAAGGATTAAGAAAGGGAGGCAAAAACAGAATTGCTGAAGTTATGGGGTGAAAAATGAATTTTTGAAGAAATATGGATTTGAAGAAAATAAAGATATTCACTTTCCACATTGATAAGGATTATATTATTTCTTTCCAATTGAAATTCCTTAATTTTAGGAATTAGTTCATTAGAGTTAGAATATAGTTTAGTTTCTTTTCTTTTGGAAATAGAATTCAAAATTTATTTGGTTTCGGTTACTTTAACTGTGTATATACACTGGTCGAGACATTATAATTATTTTTTGTTTTAGGATCTATTAGTTACATATTAATTTTGTTGTGTGGAATACCCGAGAAAGAACAAGCAAACAAATAAAACAAAAGACAAAACACCGAGAATTTACGTGGTTCACCAATTGGCTACATCCACGGCCGACCAACATCGGATTCCAATAGAGAGAAAGGCCAGAAATATCGATTTCCTACTCTCTACCAATCCTATCTCTTAGGGTTACAATAAAAGGACGAGGCACTATATATAATCCTCTCCACCATAAACCCTAATGGCTTTGGGCCCAGGCCCAAACCAGAACAGAAGACAGAATGCCAATAACAGCCGAAACAGAGGGCATGTGAGATCCCCGTACCAACTTATCGAAGCGGCTAATTCGTATTCAAGGCATACCAACAAATCTCCACTTTGACTTGAATCCTCAAAGCAGAAACTCCAGAAGCATTATTACAGTGCCAGATGAGTAGACTTCCCCCTCCACTCCCGAGACTGCCCCACAGGACAACTAATGATCTATGATTTTAAGCAAGTCCAAACAATGTTGAAACTTGCTATGTGGAACAGGCTTGGTGAACATATCAGCAGGATTATCAGCAGCTCCCACTTTCTTTACCCTACTTCTCCTCTCAATCCTTAGGAAATAATATCTCACATCAATGTGCTTGGTCCTCTCAATATGGACCTGATCCTTGGCTAAGCAGATAGCACTCAAGCTATCACAATACACAGTAGCCTAATCGTGGTGTAGAACAAGGACACTAGCTAACCCTTTCAGCCATATACCTTCTTTTGCAACCTCTGTCAGAGCCATGTACTCTGCTTCCGTAGTAGACAAAATAACTATAGGTTGCAAAGTCGCCTTCCAGCTAACAACAGAACCACCCAAGGTAAAGATATAAATTGTCATAGATCTCCTCATGTCAACATCCCCAGCGTAATCAGAATTAGAATATCCTGTAACCAGACACTCAGTAGCACCCCCATAAATGATACTCACATCTGACGTACCTCTACGGTGCCTTAACATTCTCTTCAAAGCTTTTCAATGTTCTCTACCTTGTTTCCCCACGAACCTGCTCACAACTTTGACCGCCTGTGCTAAATCTGGCCTCGTACACACCATAACATTCATCAAGCTCCCCATAGTGCTAGTATACGGAACTCGAGACATATACTCTCTCCTCTTCTTACTGAGGAGCAAAATGGGAGTGAGATGAATATTTGCAACACTAGGAATGTCAATAGGCTCGGAGGAAGACATGCCAAACCTAGCCAAGACCTTCTAAATGTATCCTTTATGTGACAACAAAAGCTTGCTCTAACCTCTATCTCTAAGAATCTCCATTCATAGTATCTTCCGAGCTGCACCCAAATCCTTCATCTCAAACTCAACACTAAGAAGACCATTCATCTTCTGAAACTCATGCTTACTCTTTGAGGCTATCAACATGTCATCTATATAAATCACTAGATAAATGAATGCCTCATCTCTCAACTTGCTATAGTATACACAACAATCATATGAACTCCTTGTGTAGCCCAACTCAAGCATGTAGCTGTCAAATCTCTTGTACCACTGCCTCGG
>JAULKK010287234.1:0-23863 GCA_032355705.1 Rubia peregrina
TAGCAATACCTTTCCCCGACAACAATGAAGCTAGAGTATCCTCCCTTAGTCACTGAACCGTCATGATCGATCCCATCGAAAGTATAGACTGGTCTTTTGACACAGTAAACGTCATTTCCTTCCTCGCAATACTCCCACTCTTTGCAAGAATTGACATACGTTCCAACTCCAATGTGATCCCCGGGTTTAAATTTCATGACTTTGGAACCAACTTCTATTACATACCCAGAGATCTCGTGTCCCGGTACTAAGGGATACTTGGAATGTCCCATATGGTTCCTTGTCCAGCCGACATCAGCAAAGCAAACTCCGCAGTAAGCAATATCAACTAAAACGTCATCTTGCCCGACATCCCTGTTAGTGCCAAGAGTTCTCAATCAAGATTTTAAGAATATATAACCATAAATTGTATTTAAGAAATGCCCGATGAGACAAGAAAATTCTCGAAGCCAACACGAATCAAGTAGACAATCTAAAGTAAACATATTTATGGTTGAAAGATGCACAGGAAGAACACCAGAACAAGGATTTACACAACCACTATTCAGTCTAACTTCAATGATATCAGCAGATTCTACACTGTTTCATCAAGCGAAGGGGATAACTAAGAACACACACAAAATTCTTCATTCGGGTTGACAGTTCGAAAACAAACCAGCGATGGAATTTGTAAGGAAACAGTACTCCAGATGGATCCCTTGCAGCATATCAAATACAGTTGTCATGGCAAATTTCCGAAGCCATAGTTCAAGTAAACTGAAATACACCAGCAAAACACAGAAAATCAATATGAAATCAGATAATTATATACCAATAAAAGCATCCCTGCGAAAATGAAATATCAGATAATATGCAACATAACATAGAGCCTCCATGATTAAAATTTCTTACCCGACAACCTAATTTACAGAGACAGTGCACTTATGTCACACCATATGAAACATACCATGACATTTGACCTGATTACAACCCATCAACTCGAATAATGTAAAGTGTACAAGCAACTAAACAAGCAACTTTTCAGGCATACATCAAATTCCAATAAACTGGCAAAAGGGGTTTTTGCTTCTGGCTAGGAACAAGAACAACATGGTATCACAAAACTCGATCAAACACAAACAATACAATCTAAGCATCCAAAATCCCAATTGACATACCAAAAAAGAGAAGAGGGGACTTAAGTTGATAAAAAGCAATCAACTTTTCAGATATCCACCACGGCGGAGGTGGTGCAGGCTTCGAACGACTTTGGTGATTACTTCGCACGGCGGCACAGACTCCCCACGACGGCGGAGATGGTTTCGAAAAATAGAGACGGCGGCGGGGAGAGGACAACATGTTGCAGAAGACGGATACGGCGGTGGTGATGACTTCGCACAGCGGCGAAGACTCCCCACGGCGGCGGAGAGGGGTTCTCCCGGCAGAGATGGCTTCGCAAAACAGAGACGGCGCACGGGAAGAGGACTACAGGTTGCAGAAGACGGATACGGCGGAGCGCGGAAGACGAAGACGCCGGTGCGCAGAAGACGGAGACGCCGGTGCGCAGAAGACGGAGACGCCGGTGCGCAGGTGACGGACCAAGCTTTAGGGCAGAAGATAGAGACGCAGGTTCCAGCTTCTGTAATGAAATCCCAGATCTGGAATGAAGATAGGGTAGAAATTAATTTAGCCAAACTTTAGGGACAAAATATGAATAGTAAAATAAGGGGGTAAGTTTGACATTTTCACTATCAAATGGGGCTGCATGGAGCAATTTTGGGGCTGGAAAGAGCAGCTCCGTTAGAAATTTTATTGTACATGTGGATCTTTATATATATTTTTTTAAAAACCCTATTCATTATTAATAAAGATACAAAGCATTATATAATGATCGTTATAAATTGTTTGCTACGCCATGTTCCTAAGATAAACAAGTACGATGAACATAAATTTTTTGAAAGGAAGCTAACCTAGATAGTAGGGTTAAAGTATGATTTACACACCTTTGATTTTCCAAGGTGTTCTTTCTGGCTTCAAATTTTACGAGGCTGGAGTGGCTAAATCAGTGTAGATAATAAGTTGTGAACATTCATTTTGAATGCTACTTTGACTGTCCTGAGGCAAGCTTCTACTTCTGCTTGTAGTGGGGATACTGCAATAAAGAAGCCGGATCCTGATTGACTCAATCATCCTCCTAATTGATCCGCACTTGGTATCTTCCATCTTATTATGCCTAAAAATCTTTCCTTTTGAAAACAACCACCAAAAGTGAGTGATACCACTATTATCATGCATGCAAGTCTTATGATTAGCCTATCTATTGTGTAGTTTTGGATCCTTCCTGTGTGAGTTGTAAATCATCTCCACTCCTGTGAGATTGTTACAATTTTTTTGACAATTTTTTTGCCTCCTCCCAACAGGTAATAGGGTTTAGATCTTGACTATTGATACACTTGTAATTCCTTTGTATCAGGTCATGTACTACCCATTGTAAGAACCATGTGTTAAAATCCAGCATCAGGTCAGTGCTGAAATCAAACACTAAGGTGGATACTCTTCATTGTTTCATACAAGTATCACAATGAATAAACAAATGAGATTCATCTTCTACATGCCTTTGACATCTAGCACAAATTTGACTTGGTAAGATATTGTTCGTTTTGTGAAGGTTGTTGCGGTAGGAGTGCCTTATTTATAACCCTCCAGATGAAGAACGTCTTTTTATGTGATAGATTCAGGTTTCAAAGTAACCTCCACGACTTTTTGAAGTGAGGTAGCCTATTACTTTTCTGTGGATACATTTCCGCTTGGGTTATAAGATCTGCTACATTCATAATGGTGTGGGATGCGATGACTAAGGAAACAGTTAGGGTTTCCTGATGTTTGGAATCCACTAATATGTGATCCTGATATTGCTACCTCTTGTCACTTGTCAGGCTAGGTTTTATGTCACAAGTGACCTAGACTATAAACTTGATTTCCAACCCAAGAAGTTCCTCATTTTGATGTAACATCAATCCAGGTCTTATTCTTCAATTATTTGGCCTTATACACCTTAGGGAGAAGAGAGTTATTAGTATTGATCATGGACCAAATATGTTTCCTCAAAAGAGCCTTGTTCATACCTTCCATGCTTCTCAATCCTAAACCAACATCTTCTTCAGACTTACATATATGACACCAGAATTTCCTTTATATTGATCTCCCCTCAAACTCTCTGCCCCAGACAAACTGGGTTGTCATTTTGGCTAACTTGTGGAGAATACTCCTCGGAATTCTGAAGATCCTAGGTGGATATATAGCTACTCACGTTAACACATGTCTTACCAGAGTTATCCTTCATGTAAGTGATAAAAAGCCATGTATTCCAATAACTAAATCTCTCCTTGAACTATCTAAATAGAACTTTGAAGGTTTATGTCTTTAAGGTTGTAAAGTTTATATCCATTCCTAGACATTTCCCACCTAGTCCTTAACCATGTATGCTTAAAGTGTACCTAGCATATTGTTGTAGGTTGTGAGACGTACTGGGACTAAATTTTACTGTACGTCTCTCAAAATTAAGTATTTGTCCTAAAAATCTTGCGCATAAGTCAATCGTCTTTGCCATGTTATACACCGCTAATGTTGTGCATCTAGTAAAAAGTATATATAGTCACCAGTATACATTAGGTTACATATCCAGGGACCATTCTTAGATACTTGCACTCCAAGACTTTTGTTTAAACTAATCTTGTGTTCTAACCACACTTAAATGTACTGTTGGTAAATGATAAATAGATAAGGAGACAGCAGGCAACCTTGTGTGAGACCTTTGTTTGGCACAAAGAACGTTGATCTGTCCTCATTTAGTAATACCTTATACGAAAGACTTCGAAAAGGATAGAATAAGTTACACACGGATGGTTGGAAAGTTCATTGCATCAAGTGCTTTCTCTAGGAAGCTCCAGGATACTTTATCATAAGTTTTCTCAGATCCAACTTAACCTCCATATAACCCATGATTCCTTGTTGCTCTTGTTTCCTCATGAACACTAGTACCTCATGAGTCAATAGTACATTTTTTGCAATATTTCTCCGAGGTAAAAAATCGTTCTGATTATCAGATATTAAAGTGCCAATATGTCTTTTTCATTCTATTGGCAAGCATTTTGGCAATGACCTTATATTTAACATTGCATAGTGATGTAGGCCTATAATCTGCAGCAAAACTAGGTACTTTTTTCTTGGGGATGAGCACTATCTTAGTCTTGTTCCAATGAGAAGGAATGGTTTCATGATGTATTATATGCAGGACTATTAGGGAAAATTCTTTGCAACCCACTTTCCAGTGTGTCTTGTAGAAACCTGCTGGTATTTTGTCCTTTCTTGGTGCCTACATTGCTTTCATGCCTTTAATTACCTCCCAGACTTCCTTTTCCGTGAACCCTTTTGTTAACTTTTGTCTATGTGCTTGATTTAAACCTTTTGTGTTGGTCTGCGAGTATTGCTCTTCTGGCACTTCTCCTGGTTGCCATGGTGGGTACCATTCAGGTACTAGAAATACTGACTTAACATGATCAATAATTGTCTAAAGAATTTGATCCTGACTTGTTATCTATTGGCCTTCATCGTCAAATACTCCTTGGATTGAATTTACATTCTTCCTCTTGGTGGCTCATTAGTGATAGAAGGTTGTGTTTGTCTCTCCATATTTGATCTAATATATTAAAAAGTTATCCCTATAAGATGAAAAAATCCCTAAAGCAGATGAACACTTCTTATGTCATTAGTTCTCCCTACAAGATGAAAACCTTTCTAAAGCGGACAAACACTCCTTATATCACTAGTTTTTCCCACGAGATGAAAAACTCTCCAAAGCATACAAACGCTCTTTATATCATTAGTTGTATCTACGGGATGAAAAATTCACTGAAGTGGACGAGTGCCCATTTTATGTCAATAGTGGAAAAAAATCTCATTCCTTCTTGAAAAGGGAAGAAACCCAAGAATGGGTGAATATCATCAAATAAAAAAACCCCTCTCTATCTTAGAGCAGGGAAAACTTTTCCATACATTTAACCTTTCCAATGGGGCACAAAAAATTCCTGAGGATGAAAGGATACAAACACGACCAAGGGTCAGATATGCTTTGTGCGAAGAACTTCAAGATAAATGGAAAACGAATATCTTCTTGACCTGATGTGATTACTATTACAATTAAATCTACACTTGGTATGCTACCTTATACAGTTAGTGGGCGATGGTAGTAGAGTCATGGGTTGATTTGTGAGAGGATGTAGTCTGGGGACGAGGAAAAAGATGGTGGGCAATGTCCATACCCCCGCTTCAACCAATGGCCTATCTCTGAAAATTGAAAATGGAATCGCACCAAGCCATGGCTCAATAATTAGTTGTTCGAGCCCTGGGACCTCTCTCGTGCAAATAACTCCTAATTTTTCAAATAAAAGCCCGCAAAAAGTCATGTATATTTTGAATGAGGTGAGAACCCTCTCTATGCTCAAACATGATACCATAAGCCTGGAGGCTTAGGTCATAAATGGAAATGGTGGCTTCATGGTCCCTTAATGTCCATTCAACCATGGCTTACTTTTCCCTTTAGATGTGGGCATTCAAATTGGGATATTTAATTTCAAGGTCCAACATTTCAAGCTCCAATTTGTTTATTTCTCCTGATGCAAAATAATTTTTCGCTCTTTGGTAGTGATGATAATTCCCAAGGATTGGAACGGGTAAGAAGTAGAAGGAGATAGAATATCTAACCTAGCAGCTAGCATGCTATATTTTTGGAAGGAATTGTTCATTGTATAGATCAAAGATTTGCTCCTCAAACTTTTCTGCACTCGCTATTGTGCTCCTTCTTTGGGGTGGCAAATGGGCGGACGGGTCAAATACGAGTTGGGTAAAATGGATAATTAAAATATATGGGTATGACCCATTTTATGATGGGTAAAAAATGGGTCGGGTCAAAATGGGTCGAGTTGAAACCCGCTCAACCCGCTGGTTGAAAGTCATTCAACTCACAGGTCAAAATTGGGTAAACCTGCTGGTTTCAACCCATATATAAACCCATATTGATTTATGTATCATCCCATATGGGTAAAACCTGCGGGTTTCAACCTATATATTGACTCATATGAGTTATTATACCAACCCATATGGGTAAACCCGCAGGTTTCAACCCATATATTGACCCATATGAGTTTATATACCAACCCATATGGGTAAACCCGTGGATTTTAACCCATATGGTTAAACCCGTGGTCAACCCACAAACCCAACTCATTCAACCCATATTTTTAACTATCCACTTGATTCATTACTCATTTAACTCATTACTCATTTTACCCATACTCATAAGGTTTAAAATTAGATAACCCGCTTGACCTGTAGATTATGTGTTTATTTTGCCACCCCTAGCAAGTGGATTACTGTAGAGAGCAATACGAGAGTACGTGGGGGGGTGAGGAGCCAATTGACATATAACATGTGGAAGTGAGTGAGGTCAAAAGTTAATTTTCTGTATTTTTATTTTTAAAATTAACTCACTTACCACATGTCATATTTTAACTGGCTCCTCACCCTATATACTCAATTCCCCTACATAATTTTTTTTCTGAAGTAAGAATGCACTTTTATTGGTAGAACATTAATTAACAATTAATTAATCATAAAAAATTAAATGCATATATGTCTAAACAATTTTATATTTTAGTAAATGTTCTATATTAAGGTGTTGGGAAGATCAGATTCTCTCATGTTATACAAAATTTCTCATTTTACTAAATATATATTTTGTAGAACACGTGGGAGAATATGATTTTCTCAACACCTTAACATAGAAGGTTTGCTAACATATAATTTAAAAAAAAATATGTCAGTTAAAAGAGCAATACGATAGGAATCATAAAATAGCCCTAAAATCCGGTCGATCTATGTTTACATTAATTCGACATGGAAAATGGCTAATCCGGTAGATCAGGGCGAAACTAACATTTTGAAGGGCTGAAGTAAATTTTTTTAAAAAATGGGCCTCATATATTGGACCAAAAGATGATATCGCCCGCCCGCAGTGCCCCCACCTGCCCGACACCTCAAGCCCTGGTGGAGGAGGTAAATTCACGGTAGCCCAGCGCCAGGGCCCGTTGGCGGTTACGAGACTCGGTGCGCACAAGGGACCCACGCTACTCATGTACACTTGTGGGCGTACACATGCTACACATGCACATCCCCACACTGCCGCTGCCGAGTATCGAACCTGTGACCATTGGACCAAACTAACCAACGTCCCAACCGTTGGAGTACACCCGTGGGTGTAAATGGGCCTCATATATAATAATAAGAATGTGTTATATTTATAAAATGAAATCTCATATGTAAGGGGAAAATAATTATTGAGGCAGCTAATTAGAAAATATAATATTTACTAATTTTTTTCTTATATATATTTAAAAATAAAAATAAGACCCCCGTATAACTAAAAATTTGAAGCCACGAGTCGAACATTTCAATTGTCTCAAGCCTGGGCCGGCCTGCCTACTATTTGGGTTATGATAGTTACATTAATTCTATACACAGCAATTAGAAGAATGCATTAACTTTCGCTTAATTTTGACATAAGAAACCCGAAAAAACGCTTGATTCTATATATGGTAATTACATTAGATCTATAGATGGCAATTAAAGAGTAAGTGGATTAATTACCGCTTGATTTTACCGCATTTTTGGGTATAACATGAATTGGCTATTAATAAACCCAACAAATTAAAGCATTCTGGAAGAAAAATCAACATGTAAAGCAATATTGTTGTAAAATCACTAAATTTGCACTAATTAATTAAGAAAGTGGTAAGCAACTTTATAATGGTAGATATGTGAATTATATTAGAGGTTGATGTCGGAAGTAAGATGGAGAGAATGAAGAAGAAGATATTGATGATATGAAGTGAGAATGAGAGAATGTGAGAATGAGAGAATGTGAGAATGAGAGAATGAGAGGTGTGTTTTTCTTCATCCTCTTAGGGGTAATTTAGAAATATTTAGGGGGTAACTAAATAGTGTTCCCATAGTATAAATAAATAGTGAAATAATTAATTATCACAAATCTAGCTTATTGCTAAAGAGCATGTCATTATTCATAACATTTTCCCTTGGAATGCTCATTACAATAATTACGTGTTCATACTGCCTCATCAAAAACCTTACTAGGCAAAATCCAGTAGGATAAAAAATATAGTAAGGGGAAAAGAGTATAGCCACGTATAGCTCCCCTCCTGTTAACATGAGTGATTTCTTCATAAACTTCGTACTTTTTGCATCCCCATATCATGAACATGTTTTCTGAATACTGAAGTGGGGAGAACCTTTGTGAGGAGATTCGCTGAGTTCTCACAGGAACGGACATACTGGATGTTAATAACATTACTCTCTTCTAGCTCTTGAGTAAATGAAAAGAACTTCAAAGAGATATCCTTTGTTTCGTGGCTTTTGATGAATCATTCCTTCATTTGGTTAACACATGCGGCATTATCTTCATAAAGTGTGATGTGATCATCATTTGATAGAAGACCACTTGTGGTTCTGATATGTTGTGGCATGGATCTCAACCACACACACTCTCGACTTGCTTCATGCAATGTGATAACCTCGACATGTTTGATAATGTTTCGGTGAGCGTTCGCTTCTGGGAATGCCAAGAAATTGCAGTCCCTTCGCAGGTAAACACATACCTAGTTTGAGATCTCCCTTTGTGTGGATCTGACAGGTAACCTGCATCTACATAGCCAATTAAAACAGGTTTCACTGTATTGCGATAAAATAATCCCAAAACAATTGTTCCTTAAAGGTAACGAAATACATGCTTGATTCTATTCTAGTGTCTTTTAGTAGGAGATAACCTGAATCTCACTAATAAATTAATAGAAAAAGCTATATCAGGTCAAGTGCAATTAGCGAGATACATAAGAGCTCCAATTGCACTGAAATATGGTACTTATGAACCAAGAAGCTGCTCGGATTTCTCATATGGAAAAAATGAATCATTTTCCACATCAAGGGATCTGACGATCATTGGGTTACTCAATGGATTTGATTTATCCACATTGAATCTCTTTAATATCTTTTTTGTGTAATTTGATTGATGCACAAGTATATCATTTTGCAAGTGCTCAATTTGCAAACCGAGAAAATATTTTTTCCCCAAGGTCTTTCATCTCGAACTCTTTCTTTAAGTAAGAGATTGCTTCCAGAATCTCTTAATTGGTCCAAATGATATTCAAATCACAACATAGACAACATAATCACACATCCTGATATTGTTTTCTTGATGAAAATGCAAGGACAAAGAGAATCATTGACATACCCCTTTTGTAACAAATATTCACTTAGTCGGTTGTACCATATGCGTTCAGATTGCTTTAACCCATATAAAGATCTTTGTAATTTAATTGAATATCTTTCTCTGGGTTTTGAACATAATGTTTCATGCATTTTGAATCATTTAGGGATTCTCATGTAAATTTCAGCATCAAGCGATCCGTATAAGTACGCGGTAACAACATCCATAAGGTGCATATTAAGTTTCTCATGAACTGCTAGACTTATAAGGAATCTGAACGTAATTCCATCCATGACAGGGAGAATAAGTTTCATCAAAATCAATTCCGGACCTTTGAGTAAAACACTGTGCAACAAGTCGAGTCTTTTATCTCACAATTTTGTTTTTCTCATTTATTTTTTGCACAAATACCCATTTGTATCCAACGGGTCTCACATCTTCAGGCGTGAGTACTATAAGCCCAAAAACTTTGCGCCTGTTAAGCGAATCTAATTCAGCTCCAATAGCCCTTTTCCATTCAGTCTAACTTTGTCTATTAACTATTGTTACACTCGGTAACATACCGTGGTTTGGGATCTCCATTATTTTTGTCCCTAATATAGCATTCCAAACTGTAAGAGAATGTATCACCGAGTTCCACATTTCAGTTCCACCTTATACATGTATTGGCATAATTAATTGAAATTTCTTAATTTTCCTCATTTTGTATTTCTACAGGAACATGTTTCTCCATTTTGGGGTCATCTTGTTTCTCTGGTCCTTTTCTTTTTAGAGGATTTTATCTTTGGATCCGAGTGGTATTCCTTACTTCATGCATGTTGTGATTTCATGAGTGACTTGTTTTCAATTTTCCCTTTTGGGACTTCAATTTTAGCATGACCATTCTCAGATGGTATGTGAGATTTTGTCACTCTCTTTGTGTCTGTAAATGCATCAGGAAGGTGATTTGTTATATCTTGCAAATGCAAAATCCTTTGGACTTTTCCATCACACTCTTTTGTATAAGGATCGAGATGCAATAATGTTGGTACATACCATGTAATTTCCCTTTCCAGCTGTTTACTTTCTCCCCCTAATGCTGGAAAATTGTCTTTCATCAAAATGGAAATCATGAAAACAACTTGTGCAACTATTCCCAATTTGAGGTTCAAGGTATCTAACAATAGATGAACTTTCAAAGCATACATAAATGCTAAGACTTCTCTATGGCCCCATCTTTGTTCTTTGAGGTGATGCAATAGGCACATAAATAGTGCAACACAAAATATACTTAGATGGGATGTATTTGGTTCTTGGCCTAATGCAAGTTGTATTAGGAAGTATTTATAATATGCACTCAGCATGATGTGGATTAATGGCACAACATGTAATGTTGCATAACTCCATAATGAATTCGGGATCATTGTCCTTATTATCAATGGTCTAGCAATGAGTTGGAGATGCTTGATCAGTGATTCGGCCAAACCATTTTGTGTGTACATGAGCAACATGATGCTCAACAACAATCTCAACTGACATACAATAATCATCAAATGTATGGGATGTGAATTCATCAGCATTATCAAGTATGATCTTCTTGATTGATCAGGAAATTGAGCTCGCAATTTGATTAACTCAGCAAGTAATTTAGCAAATGTCATATTTCGAGTTGATAACAGATATACATGTGATCATTTGCTAGAGACATCTATCAATAACATGAAGTATCAAAATGGTTCACATGGTGGATGGATAGGTCCATATATCACCTTGAATACGTTCAAGAAACATAGGAGATTCTGTTTCAACATTTCCCAGTGAATGTCTTATGATTAGTTTTCCAAGAGAACAAGCTTTACATTTAATTTTTTTCTTTGAAGGATCTTCTGGTCCATCAATGGATACCCATGTGTACTTTCAATGATTCTTTGCATCATAGTTGAACCAGGATGATCTAGCTGATCATGCCATATGGTAAATATTGAAGGTTTGATAACTAATATATTTGATTCAGTTACATTTATATGTGTGTAATGCAATCTGGTATGGAGCATTGATAGTTTTTCAAGTAAATATCCCCTTCCAAATATATGCATTACGAGAAACATATATTTCATGGTACCTTCAGTTATAGACCATGTATCAAATCTATGAGAATATACATCATTGAAACTCAATAAGTTTCTTTTGGACCTTGGAAAAAATAAGGCATTATTTATTGTAAATATTGTGACATTCTGCAATGTAAATTTTGTCTCGCCAACTCCATCAATCATATCTACAGGTGCTGATTTATATTCACAATGGTCTTGTTGGTTTTATCTTTAATAAAAAAACCTTTTATCCTTTAATATTATTAGAATCTTGGACTCCTATCATAAAATCAATTGATACTATGTAGGGGTGACCCATGATCTTATATATTGAGTAATAACTGTGTCAACCACCGATGTGGACTTTAACACGCCCCTCACGTGCAGCGGTATTAATCATCGTGCAAACGTGGATTAAATGGGTTATGGGTCAACCTTGGGCTGTGATACCATATTAGAATCATGGGCTCTTGTCATAAAACCAATTGGTGTAGGGGTGACCTATGATTTTATATATTGAGTAATAACTCTATCAACTACCGATGTGGGACTCTTACAAATATATTATGCAAATTTCTTTCTATATTATGTATATAAGAGATACAAATAAACATTGGACCATTTAGCATTCTCACTAATAAATATACAATTCCCTTTCTTTTAGTTTCCACCATCCGCTTTTTCAGTTAAATCACCAACCATGTCAATGAAATCATCATTGAAATCAGATGCTTCGAGATGAGTGAATTCGTTTATGTAGTTGACCTTCTTCCCCTTTTTTCCTTTATGTACTCCTGGTAAAGTTTGCATAAATGCTTCGGAACTCTACAGACTTTTAACCAATTCTCTTTACCGCCACATCTAAAATAAGAGGTTTAAAGCCTTTTGATGAACTGGAATCTTTTCCCCTTTATGGGTACTTTCATTGTTCCTCTCATATTGTTGCTTCTTGTGATAGTAGTTAGCGGACTTGTAGGACAAGTTGTAACCACTTTAACCGCATTCACAACCTCGTCCACGACCTTAACCTCTCTCTTAACCTAAAAATGATTCTTGCTTTCAGTTTCGTCAAAGTTAACCGCGTTTGCTTCAAGAAATACTTTTGAGCCAGTCGGGCAAGATTGATGATTCTTAATCCCCAAAGAGACACACAATTAGTTTAGAATATCTTTTAAAACCCCGCACACAATATTGTTGTTGCAAGGTCACATTTGATGCGTGGAAAGTAGAAAATAGTATTTTCCCCCATTTCAATATCGGTTACTATAATCCCACAAAATTTCAAGCGGGTTACTATTCCGAACATTGCAGAATTGCAGTCACTGCCTTTCTTATAGTCTTGGAACCGTAAATTGGTCCATTCATCATGGTAAATGGGGAGCATTCATTGACTCCAAGTGCATCTCAATGTTTACCGTCCAAGGCATATAGTTGTTTCCACTGGTTTCGAGTGGACTGAATTCAAGCTTCACGAGGTTTGACATGATGATACCAAATAGCAAAAATAAAATAATTCATTAGATTTAATTCAAAATACAGAAGTTTATAATAATTTTAAATAATAAAGATAAACACATGATTCCGACCATTAATGAAGAAGAATGAAATTCTTCCAGCGAAATATCTACGGTGAGAATGCTAGCATGTAATACAAAAATAATTACGGCAACAAGGACTAATATTAGTCTAGACATTTTATCGAAAAATTTAGTGAATTTAGAGTGAAAGATATGAGGTAGAAGAGAAAATATGGGTTTGTATCATTGGATGTCTTCGTATTTATACTGTAAAATATAGAGGTTATATTACTGCTGGAAAGATAGCCGTTATACTAATTAATTGTATTTAAATGTTAAGAGTATATTAGCAATGTAATATCATTAAATAAGGTGTAAAAATAGACAAACACATTAGAGACATAATTAATCACATAAATATTAAAATGAAGCAGTTAGAGGTTGATTAGATGTAGATCACACCATTTTACTATAAGGTGGCAGAGCCTCCTGTGTATAGAAATATGGTGTTATGCATTTAGAAAGTTAATTATTATAAACAACATCACATTACCATAAGGTGGCAGAGTCTCCTGTGTATAGTAACATGATGTTATGCAATTAGAAAGTTAATTATTATAAATCACATCACATTACTATAAGGTGGCAAACCCTCTTGTGAATATTAATATAATGTTATGAAATAGTAATAACAATCATTAGAGTTTTAGTGCATAATAACAATCAGAAAAGTTTTAATGCACGGTTGATTATACCGTGCTTTGAACTTGCTTGATGAAGATAGAGAGTGATCGTGCTAATAACGTGTTGTAAAATTACTAACTTTGCACTAATTAATTAAGAAAGTTGTAAGGAACTTTATGATGGTAGATATGAGAATGATATGAGAGACTTATGTTGGAAGTAAGATGGAGAGAATGAAGAAGAATATAAGGATGAGATGAAGTGAGAATGTGAGAATGTGAGAATGTGAGAATGAGATGTGTGTTTTTCTTCATTCTCTTAGGGGGTATTTATAAAAGTATTTAGGGGTAATTAAATAGTGTTCCCCTAAATTAAATAAATAATAAAATAATTAATTATCACAAGTATAGCTTATTGAACATTAATATAATGCTATTATTTGGTAAGAATGTTTACCTGCAATATTAGGGTTATGATGATTACACTTCCAACAAGATAAATACATTGATTTTTAATTAGGGAAATTAACATTACAAAAAACAATTGGAACTATTTGAAACAAGACGACATATATTCAAATTTTACTCGTGGATTGCTATATCACGCCATGTACTTTACTGTATATTCCTTGTATTTATACTTTTTAAATACATAATGTATTAAAAAATAAAATAAAATAAATCCAATTATTTATTTTATATTTATGTTTTAAAAATATGATTTATTAGGGGTGGTAGGGTGGCGGCCGCCGGCGGTTGAAGGTGGTGGCCGGTCAAATTTCGACAATGGTCCGGCCAGTTTTTCGCCGAACTCCGGTCAATTCCGGTGGCGGTCCGGCACAGTTTCGGCCAAACTCCGGCAAGTTCTGGTGGTCGTGATTCCACTCAAAAATTTGTACTTGTGACTCTCATCGCATGGATCTCACCCAAAAATTTCTACTTGTGCCTCTCAACTCATGGTTCTCATACGAAAAATTGTACTTGCAATTCTCATCGCATGACTCTCATCACATGGTTCTCACTCAATTTTGTTCTTATGCCTTTCATCGCATGGTTCTCACCCAAAATATTGTTCTTGTGGCTCTTATAGCATGACTCTTATTGCATGACTCTTATCGCATGACTCTCATCACATGACTTTCATCATATGGCTTTCATCACATGGCTCTCATCGCATGACTTTCACCCAAAATGTTGTTCTTGTGGCTCTCAAAGCATGGTTCTCACCCAAAATTTTGTGCTTATGATTCTCATCACATGGCTCTCATCCTATGGCTCTCATTTGGTGTTTTGCCTTATGGCTCGCATTTGGGTCGATGAGAACCATAGATGAGAACCTCAGATGAGAACCACACTATTATTTAGCAGTAATTTTCCCCCCTTTAAAGAAGGCTGTAAAAAATGTGATTGGGTAGGAAAAAATGGTTCGTTTGGTTTGAATTTAAGCTTTGAAAACTCCATGACTCTAGATGTATTTTTTAAAATTAAATTGTTCTTTAGTTGTGTGTTTGTGTAGTTTATAAATAGTTTAAAAGGTAATTTATTATTTTTAGATGAAAAAACATTCAATATTCATATTTAGTAGTTGTTTACATTATGTATGGAATTTAAATTTATGGACGTTATTATTCTACTAAGTTTGAATTTATAGTTATTAGAATGATGCATAGACAATATCTAAAAAGTCATTTAATGTCACTTAATTTATAGTCATAATATCACTTGATGTTGAAATTATGTTAAATATATTTTATACTAGTTAATATGTTTTATATCTATATAAATTTTCTTTGAAATGAAGAACTTACAAAAATAATTTATATACATATGCATACATATGCATGTGGCTCTTATCACTTATTAGAATGATGTATAAAAAGTAGATATATAATGTGGTACTAGATAATGTCATTAGTAGTTGGATGTAAGTTAATTTATTTTATGTTAGTGAATATGACATTTGAAAATTTAATTTATGTTGGTGAAAATGACTTCAGTAAAGAATTTATGAGAATAAACCGTAAACAAGTGTTAGAAATTCTTAACTTTTGTCATTGATTTTTTATTGAATTCAGTAATAATTATATGTTGTATAATGTTTTTTAGGAAAATGTTGACGCATATGAGGAAGTTCCTGGCAAAAATTACTACCCAATATTTGCGACTTCGCTGGTGTTTCCAAGTCAGAATGAAGCATATTGTTACCTCCAACAGACGGCCCTTCAAGTTGGGTTTGAAATCGTCATGTTGTCGGCCAAGCAAAATAGAAATGGGTCCCTAAGGATATATTGTATATGCAATCGAGGCCGGACTGATAAAACTATTGGTGCATGCAATTCATATGTTGCCTGATGAAGTAACACAAGTACAAGAAGTTGTGGTTGCTCCTTTATGATTGTTATGCAAGATAGTACTACAGAGAATGGGTGGATCATTAAACCATATAAGGATTCTCTGCGAGGAACTCATATCCACCAGTTCTCAGTATATGACTAGTGCTGGATATTTAGGGTAATGTTTGCTTACATGAGTTATCAGGTCAAAACAAAAGTCATTGCAATCAAACATAAGATAAATAGGCCAAGGTCGCATAATAATTAATCTTACATAAGATATCCATACTAAATGTCCTTGAAAGAGTGTGAAGTACATAAAAACACAAAGACGATAATACTCCTCGCGACAAAGGATACAAGTAGAAAAAAGCTGTTGCGCGCTTTCAGGTTGGACTTCCTCAATGTCTATCGTGGCAAATGGCTCAAAATCCCTCATCAACTCGGCCAACATCTGGTCCATGAATTATTGGTTATCAAATTTAATAAGAGATATATAGAATTAGAATACAGTAAACATACATCAATACTAACTTACCGTCGAATCAAAATAAGGAGTATCGGTTGTGCGTCCAGTCCCATCATGAACCAGTCCTCGTATCCTAGATTACCCTTGTTACCAGATGAGCTGCTGCAGTCCAAGAGAGTAGCTCACTAAATAACCTTAAGGATCTGTGGTTTTTCACAGGATTCAGGCCCAAACACAGTTAGAGATGGTTTACTCTGAATGAAACCGACATGCCGCATCACCCGCTCTGGCATGTACGCTTCCATTACATCACGGTGTTGAATCATGCCACGAAAGTGAGTCCTTCTTTGATGGTAGTTGGGCACTTCATTTCCATATGGTCACTAGTCAACCTATATTTGGTACAAAAAATTAAAGCGGTAAGCAAGGTGGAAATCATAAGTTCTACAGTTATTTTAGATAAATGAGATCATACCTTGTGAGCATGTAAACCATCTATTATGCGCCTATAGGTCACCACCCGCTAAAGATCCTTCCCCATCTTCTCTATAATTTTCCATCGTTCGGCTCGCTCGTCATCTGATGGCGCTGATGTTCTTAGCTCCAACCAAAAAATTGGAAAATACTCGCAAATCTATGCTTGCAGCAGTGTGCAACATCCGCCCAACCCATGTGCCTTGTTTCTAGATGCAATCCCTAACTGCTGATACAAATAAGCTAGGGTCACAAAGACCCATGACAACTTTGAATCAACTACAGGTAGTAAGTTGATCTTAAACTTATTTCCGATCTTATCAACAGAGTGGAGGAAAAAAAGTTAAGCATGTAGCAGATGAACTTGTAGTTGTCACTCTGCCCCGCAGCTACACACCTAGTGATCATAAAATAAATAAATAATTTAATTCCGTGAAATATATATAAAATAAATTTTATAATTATTATCTTTTTAAAATAAAAGGATAGTTCATTCAAATAAGGACAAAATTTAACTACTCACCTATCCAACATTACATTGTCATCAATATTTCCCCCGCTCCAATCTTCTCGCACGAAGGACTCCACGTGTTTCCCAAATAATTCTGCAAACGCTTCTTGAACAAACTTTACCGATACAGAACTAGAGATGGCTACAACAGGACCAACAATGGGAATCCCGAGAATTATATAAACATCATGTAATAAGATTGACATCTCTCCAAAAGGCATGTGGAATAAGTTCGTGTCTGGCTGCCACCTCTCAACAAAAGCATATATCAAGAACATGTCAAGGTACTTGTTCATGAGCTCCAAGAGGTACGAAAACCCACTCACACGTATCCTATCCACAACTGTATGACTGCATTGTTTTAGTAAATTGGTAAGCCGCTGACAACAAGTGTCGCGGTTTTGGCATCTCAGCACACCACGCTCTTTACGATTTCATACATCAATCGCAACATGATTTTACCATCTACCATGCCACCAACCATTGACATACATACAAGCCATGATTAATCTCTATGACACTTTCTCTTGTACCTAACATCCCTATCAGTTTGAGGCGGACCAGTGTTGGTCTAACCACCTGAAGATGGGATAAATCGACCACCTCGATTCCTGTTCCTTAGTCTACCTCTTCGGTCAGGTTGTACTGGCAACCTCCCCCTGAACTCCAATCCCACCTCTGTCATTAATAGGAATATGAACATGACTTGTAACCTGTCTGCCCTCCTCATCCTGTGGTATCCCATTACCACCACCAATATGTGGGCTCGATATAAATTGTGTACCCCTTAATAATGTTTCTCATTCAATTCTTTGATTGTTCCGATGTATATTAACTGGCAATCCCTCCCAGATCGACATTCTCGGTAGTCCACCTTCAATTGGTACCTGGTGGTCCTCCATCAATGACTCGTCAGAGTCACCACATCTAGCCGACACTGAGATCCCCCTTTCATGTATAGCCCAACCTTCCATACCAGGTCTTTCATCTCCACTCATCTAAAATATATGAAAGATATATATCATCAACGTTCATAAGTAAAAAAAAATACACCAACGTAAAAAAAACATTATTCCATGGTAAAATATAATTAGATAAATATAATTTTCAATTAGATACTAAAATTAGATAATTAATGTTAGGAATACTTTTCGAAACTAGTTTAATTCAACTAAACTTATATCGTTCATACTTCATTTTAATAATTAGAAAACACCAAAAAAAATTAGGCCTAGTGTTTAAGAAAAATTAAATAAATATATTCTATTTTTTCTATTTTTTAAATCAACTAAACCCTAAATCCATAAATAATAAACTACATATTTTAGAGTAAACTGTTATCAATGATGAAATGTAAAAATAAAATATAAATACAAATTCATTACAAATCATTCAATATTTTCGAAACATATAACTATTTTTTCTCCAATTCTTCAAATTGAAAAGGATAATTAAGACTATCCAATTTATTTTCATTTATTCAAAATTTAAAAACAACACATTATCCTAAAAATTACTTAATTTTAGGAGAAATATATACCACATATAGAAATAAAATGTTAAATGTTAAAAATTATAAATTACCTATTCAGTTACGTATAATTAAATGGTGTAACATACAGAACAAATTCCTAACAAAACATTCATTTTTTTTTTCTATTCAAAGATTTATTTATTTCTGTTATTTACAAAATAAATAATAATTAAATGGAACTATCATCAAATTTACGATAAAAATATTTAATTCAAATGTTATTTTCATAATATTATTTTAAATTTGAACTTTATTTTTATAATAATATGTTTGCTTATAGATTCTTATAATATTTATATTACAATATCATTTTTATTTTTCAATTTAATCCAAACAAAATTTTAGATTATTCTATTTAATTAAAAAATTATATTTCTATAAATTACATATTCAGTTATGTATAATCAAATGATATTACAGAAAGAACAAATTTATAACAAAACTTTCAATATATTCTACATAAATAATTATTTATTTCTGTTATTTACATAAATAAATACTAATTAAATGGGACTATCATCAAATTTTATTTAAACATTTTTCTATTCAAATATTATTTGAAATTTAAAATAATAATATTATGTTTGCTAATATTTTCTTAAAATATTATACTCCCTCCATTTTCCTAATTATGGCACCATTGGTTTAGGTGCTTGAATTTAGGTGAAGAAAATGAGTGGATGAAATAGAATGTAGAAAGTAAAAAGTAGAATGAGTGGATGAAATTGAAGAAATCTTGCCAAAAATGGAAAGGGTGCTAATAAATAAAAATATCTATTTATAGTAAGTGTGCCATAAATAACAAAACAGAGGGAGTATATTTCAATATTTTTTTCTTTTTTCAATTAAATCCAAACAATATTTTCAAATGGTTCTATTTAATTAAAATTTTATTTTCAGATTTTGCATTAATTCTCAGATTACAATTTAATTTAATTTATATTAGAAACCCTATTTCCCTAAACCCTTTATTTAAAAAACCCTGAACCATTTAATTTATTTTAATTTCAGTTACATTAAAAACTCTAATCCCTTTATTTTATTGTTAAAAATTGAAAACCCTAATATGGATGTAATTAGTCCAAAAAAAATAAATTCAAGTATGTATATGAATTAGGGCGTAACTAGTAAAATACAGTTCACGAAAATCCCCACTCTCTCTCTCTCTAAACTTTTCCTCTCCTCACTCTCTAAAAACCCTCAGCGAAACCCTAGCTATGGGGGCGCCGCCGCCGCCGATCACCACACCAGGCGGCGCCTCCCACCCAATTCCCACCCTCCCTAGTTCATAACCCCCTCTCTCCCGTCACTTCTCCGAAAATCTCCTTCACGGTCCCCAAACTATAGTGTACGACCTTTCATCGGGTCCGGAGCTCCGGTTTCAATGGGTCGTGAGCCCGGTTTCAATGGGTCTGGAGCGTTTCAACAGATCCGGAGCTTGTTTTCAACGTTTAAATGGGTCGGAGCACTTGTCCGGATCCGGTGGCTAAGCCCAGCTCGGTTCAATGGTGGAATCCATGGTCGGACTCGGGTCACCGGCGGTGTCCAGCAACGGCGGCGTCCAGCTCACGTCAACGGCGGAGTCCAGCTCGGGTCAACGGAGGACACAACCGATTCCAGTGGTGTTCGGCATTCTAGGCCCGGCGGATCTAAGAGGACGACCCGGGTCAGATCTGATGAAACTCGGTCTGACTCAGTCCGAGTCAAGCACGAGTCCAGGTCCGATGGTGGTGCTTCGCTGCACGACTCAAGGTCAGATCTTCCTATTGATGGTGAGGTTTTTCGGTTTTTTGGTGGAGTGACGACTCCATTTCTACCGATACTCTCCACCTTTAGGCAGATAAATGGTAATAGATTTCAGATGTGGGTGCTGTTTTTCGGATTTTTGCGGAGAATATGATGTTCGGAGGGGTTTTCTCTTTTATTTTATTTTTATGATTTTTTACTTTTATATTTTTCTGGGTGGGATGCCATTAATTATATTTCTGCTTTCTTTTTCCGTTTAGTTTAGTTTATAAAGGGCTTGAACTAGAGTGGTTTTTGAAATTAAGTATCGGTAGGAATTATCTCTGTCAATGCTTATTTTTCGGACAGCCTGAGTTTGATAAAATTTGATTGACTACAAATTTGATATCCAAAGAGATGGTTAGGAGAAATCCAAGTCAAAATCGTTAAATAAACGGATTTTTGGCGATGCTGTTTTCTTAGGTTTCAATCAAATTGGTAGACTTTGGTCCATTTGGTGTTTAGGTCCATTTTATTGTTCATTCAATTTAATAGATCTTTAACATCTTTTGGGGGCTGAGTTAGAGATTATTCTACGCACTCTTTTGTGTGTCTATTTGATACTTCATTGCATTTGATCCTTAAGGTAGTCTCGGGTCGTATTTATGTGACTACTCTAAGGGTTCGCAATGATAACCACTTATCTTTGATTTGCCTTTCTTTGTTGCCACATTGGCCTTTGCCTAATAGTGTAGTATTCACTAGTGCCTTTGTGTAAGCCTTCGGGCATCTCTGTTTTCGCCATTTGAGTCTTCAGTTTAGAATTGTAATATCCACTTAGTGCCTCAAATGTAAGCCTTCGGGCACCGCTCTCATGTAAGCCTTCGGGCACCGCTCTCATGTAAGCCTTAGGGCATGTATGCCATCTTTGGCAAAAATTGGATTTTAATATAAAAGGGTCGGGAACCCTATAAACCCGATTACTTATTTAAAAAAAAATCAGGACCGACACAATTTTTTTTCATTGAATCCCCTCGTGTCCGTTTTTCTTTGAATCCCCTCTTGATCAATATCATTCACGTCCTAATCAGTTTTGGGGGGTAGGGCCGGACACGTAGCATCTACGAATTCTTGCCCATAATTTAGTGGAAGATCTGTTTTATTTATATAGAGAGAGATCGATCCATGACATATTATAGTGGCGTCTTTGCATATTGGGACCAAAAAAAGATGAGTATGGGAGTAGCAAAGGGGTTGATTTGCAGTTCTCGCATTGAGGATTGCAGAATATGGTGCAGATCTGGCACACCAAATGGCAGAGGCTGCAACCTCAAAATGCACACCAACTGGGAGCTCTCTTCCTTTGCATGCACCTCTCTCAATCCAGGTAAATCATATTATCCCTCTTTCCATCTCAGATTAAACTGCATAAAAAAATCCATAATTTTTAACAAACTTGTTTGACAATTAATATGTTTAACTATGCATAATAACAACTAATAAAAAGTTATATTTAGAAACTACTTATTATGACAAATCGCGACTTAGTTGAAGTAATGCAGCTGTTGATAATTTAATTTGGTTTCCTAGTAGATTTTTGTACCATGCCCCGGAAAAACATATTACAGTACCCCATCCGTCTCATTTCAAATTTCACCTTTTAATTTTTTACAGTTAATTTGAAAAATGGTTTGATCTTTAATATCTTAATAATTAAAATTTATGAACATTTGATATTTTGAAAATATATGTTATAATTAATTAATTTAATAATTTATCATGCAATAATATTTATACATATATACCCATTTAATTTTAGGGTCAAAGTTAATTTTTTAACTAAATGAATAGTTAAATGGCAGGTAGTACTTCATTTTCAGTTTCATGTCTCTTAATTTGTTTTCATGTCTCTTAATTTGTTTTCATGTTTCTTAGTTTTAAAAATGTTAGTTGTCCATTAAACTTCCAACTCTAATCGTTGTGTACAAAATGGTGGCATCATTTTTTTAAAAAAAAGTGTACAAAATCGAAGTGAAAAGATTCGTTTTCGTTACTTTACTAATCCAGTGAGAATATACAGTATATTGGTATCCAATGAAAATCTTAAGTCTAAATTCTTTAAAAATAATTTAAGTCTATGTACAGTATATTAGTCATCTTTATTTTATTTTTTTGGATCAAAATTAGTTATTTTTTGTTTATAAGTGATAATATTATCAATTAAAACTTTATTATATTTATTATAGATTTTTTTTATTTCAATAAATTTTATAATTTTAATTAAAAATGTAAAAAATAATTAGTGAATTTTAAAATATACTTTAAATTAAAAATAGGGGTAATATATAATATATGGTTAAATAATGATGAATTAGACTCCAAAAATCAGCTTTATTCTCCATTATTTTTCTATCCTTGAATTATGTAACATGATTTTTTTATGGAGTATCAATTATTGTAGGAGTCCGTCTCTTGAAAGACGAGTTTTCCATAAGTTATGAAAAGACCAAGGTTTAAAGTGCAAATTAGAAGAAATGAAGATAAATTTTTTGGGTGTTCATGAATCGGGCTATAAACTTTATAACTACTACATGTTACATAATGAATTTTTAATATTGCAACTAAGACATTTTACCTTTTATGGAAAGACGATCTTTACCAAGACGTTGTCTTATTGTTGAAGGCCTGAAATGTTTTTTTTTTAGAAAATCAATCATTCCAAGGTGCTGGGAAAAGCGTCCAACGGCGATTATAATAAATGGAATTGACATCCAACCTAGTACCTAGCAATAACTAATAGAGTATATTGCATGGATATTCAAATTACATGTCAACCTGACTGATCGTCTATATTATTACAGATCAAAGAACCAACAAAAAATGTAACATCGCCCTCAGGGATATTAACTTGCTTCCGCAAACTGTAACACCACTTGATCTTGATCCAAAACACGATCTATATTGTTCAAACTGTAAACACCTTAAAAAACACAGATCGAGAATGAGACACCTAATAGAGAAACACAAACAAAAGCACGAAAACACGATCTGAAAATCAGATCGGAAAAAATACATCGACATGAACCATTAGATTAAATGTTCATCATGGACACATCAATCTAATCTATCAAGTCGAAGAACCATACTAATGTATGGAAACAAATCCATACTTATTCAATAACATAATAATTAAAAGTATATTAATTGAAAAATTACTATTTCCCCATCT